>JAHZMV010006785.1:0-32640 GCA_027743765.1 Coecobrya sp. COE2
GTAACCGAATAAAATAACCTAGGAAGGCATTTATTATTACACAACGTATTAATAGTGTGTACACTGTAACTTATTAGACTTCACATTTACAAGAACATTAATTAACTTGCCTTCCTAAGTATACGGAGTTCTTTTCGTATATATGTCACAGTCGCAGAAGACATAATATTACTTCTAAAGCATTCAAAGAAACAAAGAAATGGTAATATCGGTAGTCCTAAAAGTGATGAAAATAAAATATAAAGACATAATATTCATCTGGAAATAGGCTCGTCACTATTAATTAAATTCATAACATTAAAATAACCTATTTGAAACAATATAAAGTAGTATTACATGTTGTAGCATTTAACCATAATATAGTATATAATATGTATATATAATGTATGTAATTGCTTTTTACAATAGTATCATATAAGTATATCCCTGTTTGCAGATAGTTCTTTTAAGGATACCTAATAGTGGTCTGATAGTGGTCTGATATGTCATTCATAGTAGTGTCGAAATAATTCTTAGAATACCTATTAATATATAAGATCTAAAATGCAGTATAAATTCAGTTTTTTGTATATTTAAACGTATTTATTTATAGTAAGCAAATTGTATATATGTGACAGTGTAGTTTGCCATTCGCAGCAATGAATATTATTTTATTTTATTTTCGTTCAAAGTCGAAACCAACAGGCCTGCCTGGGTGAAACGTTGCACACCTTACATTTCAAGATGATGTAGATTACTATTTTATTATTAATAGACTATATATTATAATACAATATAATTTGCATAGATAATTATAATGCCTACATACAAGTAAGTAGACGAATATGTTTATTGTTAGACTTGTAAACATTCTGTTTATATAAATTGACAAATGTCAAAGGGTGGCTATGTGACTGCGGTCCGTATGTTGAGATTGGAAATGGCAAAGAATAACGATTTATAACAATGATGCTGTTAGTGCATGCTAACCTTAATCATTACTTATATATTCTTTTCAAGTTATCGTTAATACAATCAACAATATAGATAGGGTGGGTACTCGTCTTTTATCTCAGCGTTTTCTTTCTGTGGACGTTGGGCTTTCAATTAGCTGCAAATTTCGGCTTGGTGCTTGAATTTGATACAAGTTCTTCGTTACGACTTTATTTAAACTTTTTATAGCATAGCATGAATAAATAGCATGAACCTGTCGAAAAGATTATATTTAATCAAAATGCAAAGGTGTCAATACTCAAATTATTTACAAATTCACTATAATATATAATCACAGATATTGTTTAACTGACTTTTGAATCAGTTTCTATCACTAGATTAATGCTTTTCTCCTAAAGGTGGGTATTGTGGAAACATTTCCTAGAAAAGTTTTACCTAAGCATCTTTTAAAAATAAATCAGCAATAAACACCTATTTAATCTTTCAAAACGCAGAGATAGATAATAATATTTTTTTGTAGTTTTTACACTACCCTTAATTTATACGTAGATAGGTACAATGTCGGAAGATTTAGATAAACCTACAACTATAACTACATGTAACTTTTACATAAACAAATTGAAATCATTCCTGTGACTCCATCTTTCACTGTTCTTTGCACCATTTCGTTCATAGAATTCCTGACTTGCCAACGATCATCGTATCGATTACTAATGCCAAATGCCAACCGCCAAGCACATGTAAAAATTTGTCCAAAAGCCTTTGCAATTTACTACGGATCAAGCACATTTATAACGTATTCCTATTTACAATAATCACAACGGCCAACTTTCATATGAGAGATTGGATTCTGATTGTCAATAAATGTTCAAAAATAAAATGCTGAGTTACCACACCATCATCTATGAGACTTGATAAGCAATGAACGGTAGATTAACACCTTTCCTTGTCTTGAATTTAAGTTTAAACTAATGGTTCACTTGTCATAGTGACCATGACGTTAATTTTTGTAGCTGCATTTTTCATGGGAAGTAAGAATGTTTCCTTTGCATCGCTTGCACTTTTTTGTTAGATAGCTCTTATTGTTATTGTTACTAAATGTTTTTATATTATGCCGAGTCAATTTAAATATGGAACAAATTCCATGAAACTGTTCAGTGAGGATAGATCCAGAGATTTATCAAAATACAGTTAGCGTGTGTGCGCTTATGTACGAATCATGATGTATGTGGAAACTTATAATTGTAAAAATATTATGTAGTTTATTTAAAAGGTTGGATTTTCGTTTCATTCAACAATTTTAGAATAAACAGTGTGTAGGGATTCTAACCTGCGACCATGTTACATGTAACATGCCGAAGAAATAGTACGCATCATAGTCACAAAATCCAAATATGTAACCAATCGCATTTCGTTTTCACCTTTTATTGATGTCTCTACGTGTATCGCAAACCTTCAATCTTGACCTTTCCTTGCGCTGAAATGTATTAGTTGTGTCTCCGATGGACACTTTGATCACAATAAAATTGCGAAGAAATTAAAAGTACCTACGTATTTAAGAAAGTCATCCCCTTTCCTACAATTTCTCCGTCAGAGTTGTTATCATACCCCTAATCTTCTTGGGAGATTTACTGGATTGACTTTTACAAAAATCATTTCCGCGTTAAACTCATCTTCTGTGTGAAATCGAAATCACCCTTTATCTCTTACACACCTATGCAAACTTTTTTGTTACACGATGGGTACGTAAATGTCATTGATAAAAAAATAAAATCAATCATGGCGATTCTACACAACAAAAATGAACGAAATGGAGGAGACACGAAATGGTATGAATTTTGAAGGACTTGACTTTGTGAATTGTTGTTACTGTGTCTGCGATCCTTTTTGCTTTTGTGGTGACATGAAATAAAACCAATGCAAGTAGGAACAGATGAAGAAGGTGAATTTCCTGATTCTTCGGAATGTTAGATGTAGGAATAGGGACCTTCGGTTAGAGCCCTACAGAGCAATAGTCAAGATGGATCATCCTTGTTTGTGATGTTGGGGTTCATGGGATTCGGGATGGGGTTATTGGCAACTGCAGAGGACACCGGAGCTGGAGCTACTCCTGGAGCAGGAGCGATTGCATTGTTTGCCGCTTCTCCCCTGTTGGGCTTATATTCTAATCCTGGATCAAACTGCATCAGCACGAACACCTGAATCATTCAAATAAACAAAATTCGGCTCAATTATAATATGCATTATACAGCGGCATCGTTGTACTTTCTCTTTGTGCTAATTTATTACCACGGCTTTGGTTTTATACCTACAAATAACCTAAAAGTCACATAATGGCTAAATAATACTTTTAAAATACGGCTAGTGAAGAAAGAATCTGGGAAAAATTCTCACAGGGATTAAAACTATAGACGACTCCTGGAACGGAATAAAGGTGTTATCCCTTAAAAGCAATGCTTGTCATAGTTGGCATTTGCCATACACGAATATACAGTACAGACGTAACTACCCTGGCGTAAAATGTTTTCTGATATTTCGTGTTCATTAGCAATCATTGGGGTTAGTACTAAAATAAAAGTACTAACGTACTGAATACTGATATAACAAAACTAACATCATAGTTTGGAATAAAATCAGACAAAATCATTGTCATATTCTTGTCATGTCACACAGAGAAATGACTAGTAAAACGGGACTATGCATAATATAGTGTGTGTATTATGCGTAATATTATTAAAGTGTTAATAATAACATGTTTTACCTGGTCAGATGACAGAATAGAGAAATCGTCCGGAGGATTTGTGATCACATAACGCTTTGATGATGCGTCCGGAGAATTGGAGGTATCGCGGAACCTATGGCATACGATATCACGTCATTAATATCAATTCCATCTAAATAGCCTAACCTTATACACGAGCACGCTTCACATAATCCTCACATCAAATTGGCGAAAAAAAGGTTTATTGATAGTAAACCCCGTTATTGGTTTAGTCATAATGTTGGACTGACACGAACAAAATTGCTCTGAATTCTTGAATAAGTAGGACTAGATATTTGTTTTTCCATTCTTGTATGGGTTTTATATTAAGTAAATACAAGGAAGCACCACCAAAAAATGCTTCCTGGTATTTAAGGCATGTATAGGCAAATATTTATAAATATTTTATGAATTCAAAGTTATTAAGGAAGATGAGGACGCACACTAAAGAATAATTACTCAAAACCAGGGAGTACTGAAAAACTGCATGAAAACACGCAAGTCAAAGTTTTAACGTTATGGTGATAAACGACTATTTTTGCTAACCTTGGGGTACTTTGAGAAAAATATTATTATTGTATGAGCATGAATCAGAAACTGTAAGTGTTTAAATATTTACAATAATAAGTCATGATTGTTCATTCAAAAATTGTATGTTCCGAATCTTTTAAAGTTATACTTTTAAATAAAGTGAAATGTTGAATTTGTCTCTGAACAAAGCACTTCAAGACTTCAATGATTGGAAAAGAAAATAAGAATAATGGTTATTTGTAATTTAGCAATGTATTATGTTTGAGTAATGGAAACCATATAATGCTTCTTGTGCAATTCCTCGAAACGCAAAGTAATGTAGTACTTTTCAAAACAAGGTAGGTACATAGATCCCGTGGTAATGGAAAAACTGAACGTGCTCACGTATGATTTATTTTGGGGTAACCAATGAATGAGAAATGGAAACACTTACCCTTGGTAACTCGGAAATTATATGACTATAATGCATGTATTTGTTTCTGCTTACCAATCTAAAACTCTTCAGTGTGAGTTGTGATTTTCATAAATAATATTTTCTACCAAATTCATTTACGTGTGGCTACCCCAAAAAGGTTTAGGCATAAAACTACAAGTTTGGTTTGATTAGTAAGAGTAAGTAAGGAAAAAAAATCCGCGGGTAATTACATAGGAAGCAACCTGTATAGGCCAATGCAGAGTAAACCGTATTGTCGAAGCGCATAGACGAATAGATCCCCATATTTTCCATTTTCACCATATTGAGCAAGGGGACCTTCCGAAAGAGAAATTTGGCCTACTCTACAGCGGTCCCTACGCTGAAGCATCTCCTGTTAAAAAATGAATAAAAAATAAAAAATATATTGCAAGCCCTGTTGTCACAAAATTAATTTAGAAATGTGACTTCTTACACTTACACAACTTGAGTACCCTCCACGAAGCCCAGCTCCTTCTGCCAAAATCAGCTCAAGTTCAGGAGTTGCTCCGCCGGTTATCAGCGACCGTATCAGAGTTAATGCGTTTTGGTTAAAGTACGTCTAAGGAAAAATTATTTTAAAGTATGTTTTAAATATTCCTATAATAAAATACAAATTTAAAATGAAATTTCTTAACGGTCCTTACAGTAGACATGAGAGAATCTAGGACGGAAACAGCAAAGGCAGTCCCACATGCAAAAGGCTGAGTTAGGTATAGTTCCGTATCGGGATCGTCGTCATCATCCTGATCCAAGAACTGAACGTTGCTATCATTTACCAGTTCTGATAACCAGAGTAAACAGATATTTGTAATGTACTAAAATAAAAGCTTTCTAATGACAATGCACATTAGCTGCATCATTTTATTTAACATACCCGTAATCATAGGTACATTGGATCCATACACGGAACCACGTCTCTGTAAAACGAGAGGGCTGCCTAGTGGGCTAGTTCTTTCTGTACCGGTAGCGGTGGTCTGGTTACTTATCACTCCTATAGTATCATCAAACGTCATGGCTTTTATGTTCAGGGATGCTAAAATAGCTTCCTTATCAGCAAGTGTTGGATCATCATTTGACGGCACTTTAGCTGAAAGTATCACACACATGTCACATAAGTTGACATTGACAGCTCGCAAATCGGCACGACTCAAAGGTGACCCCTGCAAAATATTAATTTATCCATTAAAATTAATTCAAAGACAGCAATCGTTCATCATCATAATTGGCCCTAATCAGAAAATCCCCTTCCCTGCTCCGTTGGCGGCTGCTTGCGCACGATTCGTAGGCCTATGCAAACCATAAAAATCAAATTAATATTCATAACAGAGTCAATTTTATATTTAAAATGAGCTATATAGCCAATAAGCTAACTGAATTGCAATATGCATTAATGTTATATTTTATAAAAGCAAATATAAAAGCATTTATTATTATTAGAATTATACATACTGCAATAAATAGAAAATGGATGTTTGAAATTATTGTAAGCAAAAATGTATAAAAAACAAGTTAATTTTTGTTAAATGCATACATTAGTTTTTTCACTTCGTAAGACAAGTGATAACCGGCTAGAGGAGTTGGTTCCTCAGTGGTCCTGTCAAGCAAAATTTTAAACACATTTTAGTAATTGGTGGGACAAAGGACTTTCAGGGTTGGTTACATTACATAAATACATTGGGGAACACATTATTAACACACTCATCACAACAACATCACAACAATTCTGGTTGATATGAATTGGAAACATACCTATTAGCTGCAACCTGATTCTCGGCGGGCGTCGTTCCACCGGGTTTCTTCGTAGGAGGCGTTTTCCCAATAGGTCCAGCTATAGAATTCATACGAGGTTTACCTGCCTGCTGATTTATACCGAAGGCCCCTACACAATTTTATGATTGTTGTAATGATTTAGCTCTATTTTATCAAGCATTCTAATGTACATAAATTAACGTAAAATTCTTGTTACAAACTGATAAAGCACTAACCTGGATCTACTCTATCCCGAGCGTTTGTGTCTTGACCTGTAAAATATATCATACGATCTAGGATAAATTATACGTTTCGAAATTTGAAACAAAAGTGACGGTTATAATAATGTCTATATATACGGAAAAGTATGTACTGACTAAAATATCACTTGAGAAAGTGTCGTCTCAAATTTCAAGATTGTAATTAAAATGTCGTAATGTGTCATTCTCATTCCTATTCACCTGAAAGATTTCACTCCTCTTCCTTTACATTTTATTTTTTAGTCAAGTTTTATACTTTTAACTTGACTGATGCATCAGTTGTGTTCATGTGAACTAACATTTTTACGTTTCATTCGATTAGTTGGCAAACAATACGTAATCTCAATTAACTCATGCAATTTTAACAAATATGCCACTTTCAACTTTGCATATAATCTGTAGTGCAAGAATGTTTCATTTCTTTTGCTATATATATAAATATTTGAGAACGAATAAAGTTATGTTGCATTCGTTTCATACAAATTCTTTTTTTAAAATATACAACCATAACAAGTATCCCAACTTTGTTAATTGATTTCCAAACAATTATTATTTTCTACAGTATATCACATTACTAATTACGGTCTTTGTTTTATCGTATTTCTACAGTTTTCTAGTTACAAACCATATACATGGAAAAATAGAACAGGGAATTATATAAAACACGGAAATCCAATATGAATTCAATATTTCTCAATCTGCCTAATTTTGTACAATATTTTGTTGAGTAACAACAATAAGTAGTTCGTCTGTAATAAACAATTTAAAGCACAAGAAAAGATTTTTTGTCAATAGTCATTTCCGTTTTTAGAGTTAGTCCGTATTTACAGTCATTTTGGTTTACTTAAATATAATATCAAGTACACCACCAATAATAACGCATAGAAATATTACTATAGTAATGATAATAATAATTTTTGCATTTTTACTCTACATCAATGCATGCAAACTAGTATTAGGGGTAGTAATTTGAAGCTGTAGGATTACAAAGAGATATTAATATCTCCAGAAAATTAATTATTTCGAGGGTTAAAAATTACTATTGGTAATTAGGATACTGGATTGACTGTAAAATTTTCCAGAAACCAAGTGACCCTGAAAGTGTGCTGCATAAATCAGTATGTGATATTTTATTTTCTAAAATGATTCTGGAATTTCTCCATGGAGCAATATCGCTCTCCAAACCCCCGATTTATACTGCAGAACTTTTAGGATTACGGTTTCCACACACGGAAAATAACTTAAATTACATGTCCATAATTCAGGAATATCTTCAAAATAACTTTAAATGGGATACTACCGTAACTACGTATATACGTGACATTACATAAATTATACATTAAATATTGTATACCATAACATAACAGAGATTAGAGGTTTTTATCTGTTACGATATAGGTATACGTAATAAAACAATTTTTCATCAATTTGTCTTTTACTTGACTGTGTTAACAATCGAAGCAGAACCGAAACATTTTTGAAATATATACAAATTAAGATTTAAACATTTTAGCAAATTACTGTCTACATCAGAACAAAATAAAACTGATATTGTCATGTTAGATGGGTTTTCTACGATGGAGAAAAAAATCATAATGCTATTTTATATTAATTTAAATACTAAAAAATATAAGACTATATTATGCAGTATGCAGTCGTGTTGTAGTGTGAATGGTTTCAAATTGAAAATAGTACATTTCTGGATAGCATAAATTTTTAACCAATAATTTCTAAATTGCATATATTCTAACAAGTTTAAATAAAAATTACATTATGTGCTATAAGTTAACTCACGGTTAAATAATATTCATGCACGTACGTACATATTATTAATCCGTCGAAGCAAGTTAAAACAAGTTGTGAATAACTCGAGGACCTAAAATTGCTTAGCCATCATTCATATTGCTTTAATATAAACGCCTGTAATGAGCGCATTATATTATAATTTGTTACCAAAGTACGCCTTGTTGGTGAGATTGTTGGTGGTTCAATAGAAAGCAATCGTGCCCATTCAAGCCAAAAGAACAAAAAAGTATATTTTAAGTGATTATTTTGAAAAGTGTACAAATAAAAAACTAAGAAAAGTGATTTGGAAGAAATAATAAGGTAATCGATGAGAGTAAGGAGAAAGTCGAGAAAAACTATATAAACGAGAGAGATCATACGATTTTTTGTAAACATGTTCTTAATAAAGAGAGATGAAAAGAATTAAATAATTAGGCTGGGAATTGATTGATTTTTGCTACCTCGGATATGAACCGTCTTGGGTATTTCTGGAGGAGTGAACGTAGGATTGAGAGATGGATCTATCTCCCCTGACAAACACAGTTCATAATAAAACAAAGTTTATAGACATCATACCACCTTCATTTTTGTAAATATTACTTTTGCTTAACAAGAGAATGATAATAATAATAATAAAATATTTTATATCATAGTAGAAATATATTCCAGTACAACTTTAAAATTTCTACAAAAGCGGTTCTGTACGTGTGGTTACGAAGTTGCGAAAAATCAGAAGGCATTGTATGATTAGTAGTTTTAAACAGAGCAAGATATAATATAAACTAAATGTACACTTTATAATGATAATCGGATAATTATCTCACTATCTACAATATACTACTTACGATTATGTAGTCATTAAATAAAAATATCATTACATTACATCAAAATTGTCGGACAATGAGTCGCAAGGTGCATTTAATATTTAATCTATGTGAGAGTGAAAGCCAAAATTTCGCACTGGTATCCTCCTATCTACGCTTTCAAACGATTTTGTATTTTTGTTAGTTTGTTACTTGTTTCGTTTGTCAAGTGGCAAAAATTTATTCTATCCATTTCGTTCAAATAATAATAAAATTTCTACAGGAGAAAGTAGCCAAATTGAAAGACAGTAATATCATTGCAGCAATCGGTTTACCTAAATTTGAATGTAATATCATAACAAGAATAAAGTAAAACGAAAACTTTCCGTGTAGCTTGGAGATTTAGATTTTTTCGTACGCAGGAGAGCGTTATAAAATTACGATACAGTTGCTAGTTGCTCAACACGATAGCGCAAAATCTAATTAGAATATACACGTAAAGCGAGTTTTGTAGGTAAAGAACATAGCAACAAATGGTTTTTTCCATTGGAATGCGCCTGCAAATAGTTACTTTAAATAACCTTTGCAGTTACATATACAAAGTTTGTCACTAGCTTAAATATTATATCAGGGAAGCAAATGCATATGAAAATACCATGAAATTTGTATTAAAGAGCTGTATTATTGCGATATCTAGTAGCTCTAATAAATTCCTCAAACACTAGCGAAGTTAATAAACACGCATATATATAATTTACACTTTCTAGGCTTTGGGATGCTGTTAGTTTACATAATATATATATATTACACACAACATATCATCATTCTCTTTCATAAAACTACTTTCTTGAAGACATCCCTTTTAACAATTAATGATGCATTATTGCTTGATTGTAATACACATTCCGAAAATGTACACACAGAAAAATATATATAAGAAGAGGCGATATAACCTAATGTGATGATGACGACGACTAAAAGTGGGACTCTTTCAAGGATTTCTGAAGTCTGTGTTGGTGGATTTTCTTCTTTATACCTACAGTAGTCATTCTTTTCGGTTTACGTATGCTACGAACTGTAACTCAAACTAATTACTATTGACTGTGTATATGTGTCTGATTGATAAATTTTGTAAAATAGTATGTATGTAGTTTATCGCTGTCTCTAGAATCCTGATTTTATGGATTTGTAATGAGTTAGTTGGAATGTTTCTAATGATTTTAAAATGGAGTGGAAAGCTGTGGGTGACTTAATTGTGAGTTTCATAAGTTTCATTTCTTAAATGACTGTTTTATATAAGTGTATAAATTATGGTGCACTAGCCCAAAAATAGGCTTAATCTTAGTTTGAAAAATATGAGAAATGTGAATAATGTGCATTTGAGAACAAATTGCTGTACGAAGGTGCACAAATATTGTTGATTTTTTAGTATTTAACTCCAATGTTAGTACTTTATACAGGAGAATAGAATGTGTTGACAAAATTAATTGAAGGGTGAGAAAAGTGTTTAAGGAAAAGTTTATATAGTAGTGTAGTGGATTTGGTGGAATTTTAAAGAGATTAGAGAAAGAGACGAGATATAGTTGACAGGCACTTACCAGCATAGAGAGTAAAGTCGTCGCCTATACAGGAAAAACAAGAGAGAGACACATAGAACAACGACATCACAATTATAAGAGAGAATAGAATGATAATAATAAGAATAATAACAATAAACAATAAAAATTTGCATTATGTAACAGCAACTCCACGCATGGACACACACGCACACAAAAATCGACGTAGAAAAAAAGAAGAACGAACTTCATTTAGTTCACACGTACATCGCGAAAAAAGTGACAGCGACAAGAAGAAAAAATTCAAAAGACAACATAAAAGTGGTTAACAAAATATAAACAGTTGCATCAAAAAATATCCTACTATATGCATACATACATTACATAAAGTATACTTACATACATACGGTAATTACTTTATTATACCACAATATAGCAGTTAACTAAAATATTTTAACATAATTATGAATCAATTTTCATAGTAAACAATGAGCTAAATAATGCAACACCTAAACAAAAAATCTGTGTGTACAAACTACAATAACTTATATGAAACTAAAACGCAAACTAGTTTTTTTTACAAAAATACTAAAACACTGCAACAACTACTTCCAACGAGCAATCACTACAGCTACAACTACATCTACTAACATAATACATCTTTATAAATATTATTGCAATACGGAAGAAAACCACGCGTTGTATGATATAACTCCACTGCATTTTCAACATTACATTGCTCTACTACTTTACTGAAATAAAACTTTTGTAAGTGCACGAAATTGGATAGTTTTCTTTGAAATGATAAAAAAAATTACTCGACAATTTTCGTACGTTGCTGTCTTTCACAAACACTTTGTGTTATGCCTGTACGCACTCACGCACACAGAATAATTTTAGAATAATATTTACAGATAGTGCTTCGGTTGACGTAAACGTTGGATTTTTTTGAAGAACATAGGTATTAGTTAGATTTAATGAGGATTATTATTAGTAGTGATTTTTAGGTGCGACTTTATGATTAAAAATGGTACTCACTAGCTCGGCCCACTGCTTGTACAGCCCTCACTCCTTTTCTGAACGTTGCCACTGTATCAAGAAAGAAAAGAGAAAATTATTTAGCATTGGTCATAATAACAAATACCTGAATTTTAGCCACCGAGTCATTGTGTCACGACTTTCATCCATAGTTTAAGTTTAATTAGAATAGGCTTTCACCAGACAAGTGTGAATTTTTGAAATATTCTACCCTTGTTGGCATGTCGTGGCATTATGACAACGGGGCTTGTCTGCCCAACAAGTACTATATAGAGAGGTATGAAATAAATTATTTTTATTTTGCTAGTATTACAACTATGTATTTAATTAATCTCAAACCACCAGGGTACGTTATTAAGTTGAAGAGAGAGCTGCGTTATATATATATATATGGAATAGTAGTTTAAGAGGAAGATGTTCATAGAGTGAGAAAGAGACAGATTACCGTCAGTGGTAACGTTATAGAGTTAGATACACGCACATTGACATTCATTAGAGATTCCTAGATAGACGGGGTTACACTATTACTATCATTTTATTACTTTCACTTTTGTGTTTAAACTACATTGTAAGTAATTTAACTAGTATACATAGATATTAAGTTTAAAAGTTGAATGAGATGTTAATAATATTACGCTACGAGCAATCTTAGCTTCCCAAAAATAGTAATGGGTTCCATGAAAGACATTACGTCAAAACATTGACAGTTGCGTTTTTGGTTGGGTTAAAAATATAATAAATAGCTAAAAAGATCACCAGCGCCATTATCCATACTCCCTTGACCACAAAGATAGACAGTAGTAAACACGAGGCAAGTTGTAATCAGTGAGAAAAGAATAAATAATAATAAAAATGCTTAATAATACTGAATAATAAAAGAGTGCTGAATTATATAAAATAACATAGAATTGAAAAGCTCACTCATATTTTATAATAGCGTAAAGCACATTTCTTAAAAAAAGGTATTTTATTTTTGTGTTTGTACACAAAATGTACTGTATTTTAAACAGATTGAGTGAAAGTTGTAAAAATGGAAAACTGTTTTAACGTGAATAAAGCAGAGTAGAAAGAAAGAGAGAGAGAGAGAGATAGATAGAAAGAGATAAATATAGAATAGAAAATTTCATCATTCAAAATTCATATAATTTTCATTTGCGAAGATGTGCAAGTCAGAAAAGCATTTGCTATTTGAAACGAAATAAATATAAAATAATTTTTGAAAACCAACATTAGATTTCAGTTCAGCTATATGCAAATTAAGTAAAATGAAATAATAATAAGTTCAAACTTTCCAATCGAACTAAACAAGCTATAAAGTCTCAAATACAAGTAAAGGGTTGCCCACGTCTAAATTTTGTTTTCCAGTATTGCATACCCTGCTCATTTATTCGTACACCTGGAACTGTAATCTCCGAAGTCTGCAGCATCATGAGCATTCCAATTCCAATATCTACCAATGTGAAGGAATATAACACATTATGTCTCCATGTTTCACATCCGACATATCGTTATAAATCAATATTTTATTTCCCACCCAACCAAATGCAAAAATTCGTATGTTATTCATCGGTAATAATTTATTAGAACAAAATTGTATGGTTAGTTTCATTACATTACGTTTTGTTAATCACTATAGAGATCGTATTATTCAGGGAAATCTGTTGCGTGTGTATAATTGTTGCCATACAACTTACAAGTTGACGAGTGCGTATAAAGCACTGATTGACAGTATTTATACCTATCCGTGTAATATGATCTATGTATCTGACTAATGCGCATCTTTGAGATCCGACGATGTTATTTTTGCAGATACGTAGCATGTCTGATGTCATACAGCTCTCGAAAATAATTTCCCAGTGAACAATCAAAAACATAATATGGGAATTCTCCCTTGGCACTTCAATGAAGAGAAAGTAAACAAAAAACTTACAGTTCTTGCATTTGCACTTCTTGATCATCGTCTCGTCAGTGATATGATCATGGCAGGCTTTACAATAGAACCATGCACTGCAATTACACAAGAGACTCATTTATTATGTGCAATTCAAATAGTTTACACTTCAGGGCAATGACTAATCCGGCAATGTGCTAATAGTCACTCCTTTCACCGTCGCCATTGTGATGGACAGGAGGGAGAAGGAAGAAGGAATGAGGTAATGTATATCTTAATGAAGCTATTTAAAACTAATATTGTTTATTTAAAAGACTGATATATTAACATTACCGTTTCACTTCGTCGGCACTTTGTGCAATGAAAAAACCTATAGTATTAGCTTGAATCTTAGCACCACGGGGGTTAATGGATATTTTTGAGTCACTTCCATCCTCTATCTTCATTTCAATGGCGAGTAAAAGTAGTTTAAGTTTAATGAAGCAGAGCCTGTAAAATGTCAAGCAAATCATAAATATTTAGAACAAACCGTTAACTTCATAATTAAAAATTAGTGTTTATTGAAATTCCTGTGGTGTAAAACTTATAGGAACTTGCGTGCATAGAAGATCAGTTATTGGTAAATGTAAATCCACTTTGGGAGAAATCGGAGAAAACTTTCTCACCACTTTCTTATTCCACTTCTTTCAGGGTGCTTCGCATTGCCCCAAGAATTTTTAGGATGGGTGAAACTTTGTACAGTCAATCATAATACATACTATGTATATTTCTAGAAGAAAATGTGCCCCTTAATACCCTCATGATACAAGGCTAAGGGGAATTATATGAATCAATCTTTAGAGTGTTGTAACTGTCGTAGTCATGGGGTATTGTGAAACCCTACAAGTCTTAATCGAAATGTTCCAAGGCCTACAATAGAGTCTTTTCTAGCCAGAGTAATGGTTTCTAAGGGACCCATTGATAATTAATTTTCGAACTCGATTGACATAAAGGAAATTTAATATTATACATGGCGGATGTACAGGGGAGACAAAAATAGCTCTGATTTTGCATGTTTTACCTATGCACACAAGTTATGTAAGAGTTGGAACACACAGAATGGAAGAGTATTTAATTCGTGAGTAAAATATGCTTATCAGTAAAGAGAAGCGACTTTTACTTACTCGCAGGCCTGAGGAAATGTCATCCCAACAAAGGATGGACTAAGCGTTTCAGTGTACATTTCACATCCGGTCCCTTGTAGATAGTCATTTTGCCATGCTTGTGTGTCTGGAGACTATGGAAATATCACACAAAAGCATATAGTCACAATATAACTTACAAGGCAATTTATTAGACATATTTATATTTAGCTTTGCTTATTGCTTAAAAGACTTACTGTTTTGAAAGATCGCATAGCAAACAAATTCGCCATCATTGTCGAGAATCCTGGCGCCAGACAGGACTGGGCGATAAATCCTAATTTGAGTTCAGCAAGGCAAATTACATCGTCTCCCCTCTTCCAATCCCAACTTGGAATATTTAGCAGGTACGCCTGTTAATATTTTAGCATATTTTTTATTTATTACTTTTTGACACGCAGTTCGTGTTGTTTCATAGACCTTTTCATTTCATAAGTCATTTAAAGTTGTCAACTCACCTTATTGTGATACTGCATCAACTGAATGATAACTCGAATATCATCCGAGTAATTTTTTATGGAAATTACACGCATGATATTTGCTGCATCTTCTGCGTCAGGGTCTTGACAATACTTATTGGCGAGAACGAGACAAGCGTCTGCTTCATGGACCTGTTGTTGGTTGTTGAAACATTCATTTCCATAGAATGGAATAAATGTTTGGGTTCACACCAAGTGACGCCAGAAGGAAGAAAGAAAAACAATCACACAACGTTAGATCTTCCAAGAACATACTTTGGACGATGTAGGTGAGTTAGTATGTAAGTAAAATGGACTAAATAATTAATGACTGCCGCCTGTTTTCCTTAAAGCGGTATAATTACTAGCGGTTTATTACAAAAATACAAATCTTATATGAATCATGAAAAAGTTGATTTAAAACATGCAGCTAAAACGCTAACGATAAATGGAAGTCTTATAAGACGTATTCATGCAAACATTTCGGTTGTAGGCAATTGACTTTTGTTATAGTTATTATTTTTAATTTTTTATGCATTTACATAGGCTACAGGAAAGGTTTCTCTACAACATGGCAATTAACGTACAGTACTACAATATTACACATTCTCTTCATATTAAACGTCTGTCTTTTGTCTATGACCTATGCAATCCGTTGCAAAAACTTAAATCAGGCATCAGACGGTAAAATTGTGTTTAGGTATTCATTATAAAATAATTCACACCTCAAACCTTGTATAAAACCGGTATAGCGAAAAGTAAAAAAAAAATGCATAAAACAAAACCAGTGAAACATGCGTTACAAAGAAGAAATTATGGATACGAAGACATCCTCAACAATACACACAGGCGCCAATGTACTATTGGCCAACGAGTCTTTCAACGTTTTTTTACAAGACTAATAATTCAAATCTTAATAAACATAATTAAAGAGGTGGTAAATTGCAAGTTTAATAATGTTTTGTATACATCCAACCGTATAGCCTTCAATATGAAATCAATCACATACCGGAACCTAATAGAGCGACAACGACATACTCAAAGTACATACAAAACAGTGAAACACGTAAAACTGTAATGATCATCGATATCAGTTTTCCAGGAACACACACATTTACATATCAATAGAAGTGTTTTTAATGAGCCACATGACATGACTAACAGGATGTAACGCACATGGCACATATTATAAATAAAATATGTGTGTTTGGTGACAACAATTTAATACAATAGTCATAAATACTTATATAACTGTTTACTGTTATGAAGTGCAGCATAGCAGAGAGTGCGCGGCACGACAAACTCATCATCAATAATGATTAAGAGTAATAACGAAACATGAACACAGACAAAGACATAAATAACTAAAGGAAAATTAAAATATTGCGTTGAATCGAGTGGTATAGACAAATAAACTAGAAAATTTTGTATGAACTTGTATATGCGATGATGTGGGCATTAACAGTTGCTATTAATGAATACACAGATGAAACATATTACAATATTAACATATATAGAGAAATGATAGAGACAGAGAAAAGACAGAGATTATTTCGCTAATAGTAGTGATATGTATTATGTATAAAAATAGAGAAATATTTATAGCTTTGACAGTTTGTGTGGCAGATTGCAGGTCAGAATATATATATATTATATAGTATATATAGCACGTAAGAAGTCACACACTAAATAAAAATTACTGCGGAAATTTGAGATTGCCCGAGAATACACATTATATTAATAAATATACAGCCATCATCAATATGACATCAATGTAATTTTTGACACTGAACGATAAACATTAAGTTACTTAAAATTTCCTAAGATAATAACAAGTGATATATATGAATATGGAAACGATTATCTTTCATTATTATTATTATATGCATTAAGAGCTGTCTTTTTGCCAAACACAACAACACCTTAAGTTTTATGTGACAAAATTACCTTAACCCTCTGTAAGTCGATTGGATTCATTATGGTTCCTTGGAAAAATTCCACCGTGGTGAAATGCCTCTTAAATAGACCTTCTAATTCCAAATCCGGCGGTTTTCTAATAATTCAAATCATTGTTAGGAAATATTCACATTTGACAAAATATTTTGTTTCCAGAATGACACCAAATTTGGGGCACCTAAACAATGTTGTCGAGTTGCTAAGAATAAGACCTAAATGACATAGTGCTAATGAGACCTGCGTACGTCAAATTAATGACGCGAATCATAGATTGTTTTATATATATAGTGAGGATTCAAGGAAAATGATTATGACTACTAACAACTAACGCCGTGTAATTAGACTAGTACGTAGTATGTTGAGGTGAAACGTAAAAGCAAACCAAATAGTATAAACTCAAAATCGAATTTTGAACGAAAGGTTTGACCTATTGGAGGAGAATTAATTGGAATGAAAACGCAAAGAATTCACTCAGATAATGCTGTAAATTGGAAAATATTTACAATAGATTATGATGACACTCAGTTATTCATACTTTACAAGCCGAGAAGCAAATTGTTTAATGCATTAAATTGAAATGGCAGGCAAGACAAGAGGTAGATGTGCTATCATTAGAGTATTTTATAGATATCACAAACTATCATTATTTATAATCATAGAAAATTCATATATTTATAGAATATTGCAATCAATCAATGGTTAAAATCAACTGAAATCAGGGAATTATTATGTTGTAATCGTTAATAAAATACAGTTTGAAAGCAGCTCAAATAATAATTATTATTCGATAACGTATATTATACTACATTTATGCAGACAAAAAATAACTACGTTTCATTAATTATTAATGCAATGCAATTATATCGAAGTAGTTATGAATTCGGAACGGAAAGGCTGCTCAAAAACTTGCAGTTATATATGTTATATAAAACGTCAGTGCTGACAAGCTGACGTAAATAATTAACGGCGAGCCATATTATAATTTATGTATTAGTTGTACTTATATTTGAAAAAGAGAACTATGTGGTAGTATACGAAATAAAAAATAATAGATTTATTATAAGTAACATTATGTCAGAGGGTCTGGGCAACTTTCTCCTAACCTTCACTCTTTCAAGATCTACTGCGTTCATCATGGAACCCTGAAAGAACTTGACGGTTGTGTAATGCCTCTTCAGCAAACCTTCCAATTCCAGGTCGGGCTCTTTCCTATTAGTGCAAAATTCCTCGACAACATTTACACTCCATTTTCACTTTTTAAATCTTGTATGTAACATTGTTATTTTAACACGAACTATAAAGTGATTGAGAAGAAATGTTCATGTAAAATAAACACACCTCATTGAACATAACCTGAACTTTATAGGATATAAATCTTTCTTTTTTTACCACGTACATCGACTCACACTGATACGGGCATTCCCCGTCGGGGTGTTAAATTTGGATCATTTACATATGGATGTTTGAATTTAAGAAATTATATATTGTAAGTAGTAATTGAATGCAACTTTTTACCTGTGAAGAAAGACCACTTCAACGTCAACGTCTTCTCGGTCTTCATGGAGAAAGTCTTTTAGGAAATGGGAAACTGACTCATAAGTGATATGTCCACAAACGACGATGTGCCTAGATGATCATCCAACAATATAAAAAAATATTAGACAGAATTCATAATTCTTTATGTGAATATTTCGCTAATATTGGCTTTAATTCATCTATTTTTGAATAACAAACATTGCAATTTTATCAACTTTTGAGCACCACATTTGCCAACATCATAGAAAATCTTTACTGGTGAAAACCATGAAATTCATAAAAGACACGTAAAAAGTAATAGAAATAGACATAACAGAAAACAATGTTTTTCATAAAAGGTGAAAATGTATTCTCTTTATACATCATGGGAATGATGTTATCATTGAAATTTCTTTGTCACTTTCACCACAGTTCACATATTACGTCTGTACTATTTAAGAGAAAATGTAACGATATTTACTTGACGGATAAAATTACAATGTTTGGATATGTGGGTACAGCAATGAACTTATCAAAATCAAACTAACGTAAGCAAACTCACTAGAGTTAACAATAAGACCTAGTCCCACAGAAAACACAACAAATTAATTTGTACTTCTAAATTATAAGCAAAGTTGGGTGGGAGTAAAGCGGGAAAGCAGAATTAATCGAAATTGTATTTCAAAAGGAGTTTATGAAAATATAATACAATCATGTTGTTGCATTTCATTAATATTTTATTGTTATTTTTCAAAAAGAGTTATCATGATTATATCTGTGTGAGGAAAATGATTAGAGTAAAAGAACATTATGTACACATACAAAAGGGATTTTAAACTATGTTATCAAATGCAGTATCTTTGAAGCATTATTATGGATTCTAAAAAAGCTGGTGAATACAAGTACTTTTTCAAATAGAGTATGTATTAGGTCAGTATATTGTGGTTGAATGGCAAAACTTACTATTTGGAAATGTGCAGATCAGCTAGAGTGAGAGTGAAAACTGATTGAGATAGGTTAACGTTTTAAAAGACAATTTATTATAAAGTAAAATCTCCTTACTACACACACAACGGTAAGAACACAAAGTTTGGTGCTGAAGCAGGGTGTTTGGTGAAAGTTTTTCTGTTTGTGATGAGCATGTTACTAGAATATTTTAACATAACATGGGAAAATGCGTGTATGTATTCAGAATGTGATCTGACCGATCTGATGTACAGATTCTTATATAACATGTGCACAATCAATAATTGCTGCTGAATACCTACCGTTAGAGATAACTCGGCTACCTTGAATGAACAAGTAGTGAAAGTATTACGATTAATGAATACCTGTTGCTTGCTATATTTTTTTTTCATTTTGATTATATAAGTTCTTAATCAGTACATAAGAAACTGCCTAAATACTACAATACACGCTAGTAAAAATGAAAATCATATTATAAATTTTTATAACAGAACATTTAAAAAATCAAAATAAAACAGTAATGGATTTCGATATTCATAGTAATAATATGCGGAACTACAGTCAACGGTATTATGCATTGAGTAAATATAATGGCAGCATTAACGTTCTATTTTTTTGCTGCTCTCATTATTCGTGCCTGGTTTGGCTTAAATAAATAAATCTATAAGTTGATAATCTTGTTCTTATTTTTTAAAGATTTACAATCAACGCAATTCCAGACTTTTGAAAAGCCTCTATCCACAAGAAACTTTCACTAGAAGAAACGTGCAGGCCAGTTGATACAAACAAGTATATTCGAGCAGGACATTTTTAGGACAAACAGTCAAAATCTGCCCTTGAGAACAAAATTAAATATTAATAAGAAACAACTGTTTTGTAAAATTTCAAGGAATATGTTTCCGAATGGAAATTTTACTGAAATAGAATAGAATACATACATAAAAACCATATAAAATTTTATGCTTTTTTATTCCATGACGTTTAATGCATAATTAATAATAAAAGATGTTAGTCAGTGTTAGAAATATGTAGTTTCTCTTAAAAGAAAACAAAATATATATTTTCTGTTAGTTAAGTACATACAAGCAAAGAAAAACGAAATATATATGGTTTTTGCTTTGAAACAAAAATAACCAATCAAAAACAAACTATATGAAAGAATAGTAAAAAATGACTACTTTGTTGACTATATATCGTCAGAGGCGCTACCGTGCGCTAAGTACTACCAAAGTTAATAATGTTAATACTCAATATATATGGTACTATTAATATTTTAAAGGATCTCAGTATTACGGAATAACAATATGTATAAGGAGTGAAAATTCTTTCGTCTTTGCAATTTTTTATGTCCATTTTATTTGTTTGATCATGAAATGAATTTACTATCACTCATCTGAACCATTTACTCGATAACATGAGATATATTGAGCTTACATACACACACGCACACTTAATTTTGGAAAGTGAAATTTGCTGGCAGTGAAAACATTTTGTTGTAAATAAGAAAAAAAGTTGTAAAAAATAAAGTCAGAGCAAATGATGAGCACAAATATATTATTATGATTAAAATTGAACAAAAGTGTCAAAAATGTATATTTGAGAGGTTTGTACACAAAAACTGGCAGTGCAGACAACAACAGATAAGTATTATAAACACGTACAACAACGACAACCGAAAACAACAAAAAGGGCAAGGGGCTGTAATAAGAAATAAATGTCAATGTTACATCTAAATTCATTATCTTAGTTAGTAGTTGTAGTATTAGGGTTTTCTGACCTTCGTCCCCGCTCGTTTTTCAAGGTGCCACCGTACTTCGGCCTAGTGCCGATTAAATCTATGATTTCCGGAATGCAACTCGCAAATATGGCCTAAGAGATAAGACACAGAGAGTACAACATACACAAAAGGTTTGATTTTGATCTTGAAAAGCACATTATTAGTCCATTGTTGAATATTATATGTATTGATGCTGATAATGGTAAATACGATTACAGAAATTGTAGTTTTCCTGTTAGCATTGACATTGAATTTTTAACTCATAATCCGAATGGCATGGCTATATATACACCATCTTATATGGTACTGGATAGTAATAATAAATAATGACTGCCTTTCTAACGAAAAGGAGGAGATATTGTTTGTTTTAATTGTATAACAGCGAGCAATGTAGGTTATTTCTTATTATTATTACGATATAATGGTTTTGCTTGTATATTTAGATATAGTTGTGACAATAATAGGCAATGGAACGACGTAAGCCTAGCACGTTAGATTCACGACCTTTTCTAGTCTACCGAGTATAATGTTTAGAAATTTTTTAATAGGAATAATAAAAATAAAAAATGTTCGGTTTTCTTTGGTTTTACGGTTTGCTCTAGCAATGCTATACCATGAATTGTAAAACGTGAATTAGCCTGGTTGGATAAGAGGTAAATTAAGTTATATACATGTCGTCAGCCAAACAGCCTGCTTGCCATATTTTTAGATATTTATTTAATATTTGTTAATGAGTTACAATTTAAAAAATACTTTTTACTGTTCATATTCAGAGGTCAGTCTGGGTCAGCAAATGCAACAGAAATCATTCTAAAGGCGACATCATCATCTCTGTAGCACATTGATGATATAAATTCATACATCAAAATGGCATAGCGTTGACAGAGCTATATCAAATCTTACATGGCCACAAACACAATAAAATACAAAAATTAATCAAATCAAATCAAATAAAAAAATATTTTACAAACCTACTCACTACTCAAGGTATGATCAACTTTTGTTGCATTCAAAATATCATTATGATTGTTACGAGAAGAAAAGCTAACTGAGCGTTGCACTTCCATTTTTTCTCTAAAATCCAGGAAATGAAACTCTCGTTGCATAATATACGGTACAGAACTGTTGCATGTTGTATCATGAATCATGTTTTATTTTTACAATACTTTCCAAGTATTGAAAAGCTGACCTTACCTTAACAGTCAATAAAAATCATCCAAACTAATGTCGGCTCAAAACTCTGTACAGTGCGGCAACTAACTTTGCTTATTGATACGTGTTAAAAAGCTTAATTGTCTTGCTCTTATTATTAGACCATGCATCGAACTAACTTACAATCTGGCAAAACTCTGAGAAAAGGCAATTTTTATTTATTGATTTACTTTGCTTTCTTATGGTTAATTAGATTAACGTGTTCTGTGTAGCAATAAAAAGGTTTTACTGTGAAATTGTACTCGGAATGGAGTAGACTCCTTCGTGAAATTATTTGTGGAATAAGTACGCATATTATTATTATATAGTGCTTCTTACTTCTAGATGCAAACCATTCACACTAATTGGAGACGATTATGAAAATTGGGCTTACAATAATTTAGTAGAAGTTTAAACACAATTCTCACAATTCTACTTTCTAGAAACACAAGGCACAAAAAACTTCCTGTGTATATTTTCATGTTCACTGCCATTTCTTGATGTTTTGTAAAAAATATTTATGAATGACTCGACAATGAACATTGTATATAGACGACATATATATTTTCGCCTCCGGGATATTGAATATTTGAAATAAAGGAGCGAACTATGAACGACAAATTGCTATTTTCTTAATCATTTCTTGACAAATTATGCTCATGAGAATAGGATTTAGCCAAAGTAATTAACTGTCAAAAATCTATGATTTGATGTGTCATCAATACCACTACTAAAAGAATGCAACCTCCACGGAACCTGATCATGTAAATAATTGATTAAGGATTGACTAATTTCTTTGGGAAAACCATTTTTTGTGGACCTGTTTGCTGCAACCATGTAAGGATGAAAGCATTTTTGTGAAAAATGTAAGGAGTACCATCACATTACACAGTATTATGCATTTTGCTATCTGAGTCAAAGCTATGATGAGTAGCAGCTAATTAGCTTAATTCAATAAAGTAAGTGATTCGTTAAAACTAACGCTGCCAACTAAAACTTTAGCGACAAATCAGCATGTTACATTACAGCGCAAATGACTAGAGACTAAAAATAGTTTTACACCACCATGCTCTATGTAGTACAGTTAATTAATGCTTGCTTCGGGTCAATTATATCAGTGTTAGTAATATTATCATCACAAAGTGAGATTAAATTTGTTTACTTCAGCGTGAGGAGCAACTACATTTTGCTCAAAAAACATCTTGCAATATGAATCAAATACATTTCGAAATTACTGTTTGTTTTCATATCATTGACTTGTAAACTCCTTCTTTTTAAGTTCCTTCCTGACTTTGGCACTTATTGTGTGGAGAAATTGGAATTAGTTACATACAACATAGATCGCATCAATGAAAAAGTCTGTGAAATTGCTTGGCAGAAAAGTATATATATCAATGGCTTTTGTTATTAAGTGACTATAGAGTACTTAATTTATTGTTGTAAGTTGCAGATACTCTATTTTACTGTAATAACCCAAGTCTACGCTTTACGATGTTACGTGTAAAAGTAGTGAATACACGACAAAATTATGTCTCTACTCTAAATTAAGAACAGAGCAAGATATAATTGTTAAGAATGAGAAGAAGATAAAATTGTGATAGTATTATTATTTAGTATATATATCAAAAACAGTTCTACTCTACAATTTTTCGCAAGGGCATAGGAAATTATTACGAGTTTTGACTAAAATGTATTAATAATAATTTGTAAACTAAGAAGAACAAATTGTATGCAATCGGATTAACTCATAACGCATATAGATATATATGTACAGTTGAAAACAAAGAATAAAAGTTGGTTTTAGAAGGACAAAAAACTGAACAATTTAATCATTATTATAGTATATATTATTTGAAAGTAGTAGTTCAACCAGGAATATTATATAGTAAGTTATACTATGGTCAGAGAAGAAGAGGATGATGATATATGATTATAGGAACTGTACTCCTCCTTAACCACGTCCGTCAAACGTATGAATTAGCTATTCGTTTGGAATGTTTGTGTAGAGAAAAAATGTAAGGTGTTCGTTCGTCTGTGCTATTGCATATAATGTGATCATTCATTTACTGATTAAATTTATAGTTTAGATTCCATTATAGTAAGATTAACAATGGGAATTGCGGGTTTTATAGATTTACTGATGCCGGCGATGCGCCCATGCTCCCTCAAGGAACTGGAAGGAAAAAGAGTTGGAGTAGACGTTTCAGTTTGGATTTATAAGGGTTGGTTACGTGCCTACAAAATACAGTTGTAATTAACGGTTTTCCATTTTATTGTTTTAGTTAATGTGAATGTGAACATATTACAAAACTTGATGATTGTTTGCTTTGCAGTTATTAAATGGCCGTATTTAATTGAAGAATTTATTTTCGGGGAAGTGGAGCGAATGAAAGGTTATGGTATTGACGTGACTCTCGTCTTTGATGGGGAATCTGAATTGGAAGCTAAGGCCGAAACAAAAGCAAAGCGAGCAAAACGACGGAAGAAGGACGCAGTTGTTAATGCTGAAAGATCGTTTCAGATACAAAAGGAACTGAAAAAGGTAAGCACATTCACTGTTTTAAAATGTGTTAATCTTGTCCATATAGTTTAAACGTTGCACTCAAACTTTACATTTGCATTTTATTGGGAATATAGCTTACTACAAAGAAAGTGATGTTTTCGAGCACACTTTCCGAGCCATTATTAGGAGTCAGTAGAACACTGATTAATTAATGACAACTATTACTTGTTAATTTGATGAAGACTTGAGCAAAGCAATGAGCCATCAATTTTTTGCATCATGAAATTCCCATTCTTTTAACTTTATACTGCATATTTGCTGCTAATAATTGTGGGTAGAGTCGTTTATTTACAATATCCGTAGAATATTTAAATATTGGCTATAATATGCTTAAATATTCTATGATTAGATTGAAATGTCATAAAATATGCATAATAATTGATAAAATATGCAGACATATGACATATGAAAAAAGGCGAAATATGCAAAATATGACAAATAATATTGATTTCAAAACATTTGTCTTCGGGTGAAATGTTCATATGCAAAATCGTGGAAGTGTTTGTGATACTATGTGGAACATGACAAATCATATTATTTCGCCTTCTGAATATATCCAGTGGATTTATAAATAAATGTTATGGATGATTATTTATTTCAGTTTGAAAATGTACGTGTCTCATCTCCGAAAGCCTCCTTCAATCCCACGCGAAATAGAAGGGGTTTTTCACTCCCGGATGCACCAGTAAAGTGCAGGTAAAAATAAAGAATAAATGGGCATTTTAAATAGAGTTTTGTCTACGGAAACGGGGTGAATCAATCCAGTTTGAATATTTTGACAATACCATTATACTTAATAAATTTACTGCTTTCGTAGGTACTGTACACAAGTATTTCACTCATTCGATGAGATGCAGCTCCATCGGAGAACGAGCCACTCGTCATTTCCCTGTTTGGAATGCAACCATGCATTCAAACGCTATGCTGAATTGGTAGACCACATGGAATCGCATAACCCAGACGTGCAGTTTCCTTGTACTGTTTGCGGGAAAGGTTATTGTTTCTTGATTTTTTTATTTGATTTTGAAGTGAACGTGATGCACTAATCCAGGTATTGCACAACAATTTGCAGTGTTGGCCACACCGTATAAACTGAATGCGCATATGCGAGTGGTGCATTCTGAGTACCCACAGAAGTGTTCCGTGTGTGAGAAAAGTAAGTTGGCGATTAATTTACATAGATGCATTGTATTCAGTATTGCAATCTTGTTTTTAAAATGAATGCTTCCTTTTCAGTATTTAAGAACAAAGCTGGTCTTATGTGGCGTCATACCACCAAACCGCACTATTGTGTCTTTTGTGAAACTTGTAAGGTTAAATAGTTTTGATTTTGTTGCAAGTAATTTACATTTTACATGAAGCTAAACCAAAACGATGAGAAGATTCTTTATGTGTACGGGTTATGGGTAAATCGTTTAATGGTAAATTATATGCCATTTATTACTTTCAGCATTCGTAACAAAGAGTAGCCTTTACAGCCATTTAAGAACGCATACTGGAGAACGCCCTTTTAAATGTAACATTTGTCAAAAAGGTTGGTATACAATTTTTTGCTTACTTCGTTTCACAAGTTAATATTTATATTCACGTGAGTAGACTTGACAGACTGAAACGTTTTTCATGATTGCAGATTTTATGCATCAGCCAAACTTAAACAGCCACATGGCAAAACACGTCATCCCTGCACCAATGTTCTTGTGTGAAGTTTGTGGAAGAGGTTAGTCAATGCTCAAACCTTTGCAAACTTGCTGTTATGTGATAAGGAAATCTTGTGAGAGAAGGATAACATTTGGGCATTTTTATTGTTTTCAGAATTTACGGACAGGTCTGATCTACGAAAGCACATTAAAACCCACACGGGTGACAGGCCTTTCGAATGTGACTTGTGTAAAAAGCGTAAGTAACATCGTTACAATGAATTATTAAGGAATCTTGCTATAATACTAATCAAACTATGCAATTTCGCTGGATAATTTTGTTATTTGTAGGATTTGTACGAAACGCACATTTGCGACGACACATGCAGTCTCACACTGGAATTAAACCATTCAGTTGTTCACACTGTGGGAAGGGTCAGAATAGTATACCATTTACTTCTGAATAACCAATGGGAGGGAAGTATCTAGTTCCATATCCATGTTTCATATTTTGATTTATTGATTCGTTCGTAGGGTTTGCTCTACGACACCAAGTGAAGAGACACGAGGGAAAATGCAGGCCCGTATAGAAACACCGGTAAGTCTTCCAGCAGTTAAACTGGAATCATTATGCAATTTCTGCGTATTTAGTTATTTATAAAATTTTCTTGAAATAGGAACAAAGAAATAATGTGTACGAAAAGTCAATTCAACGTTTAACGAAGTAACGTGTTAAGTAGTTAGCAAACGGCAAATAATTATAGTAAGAACAGAGCAAGATATAATTGTTAAGAATGAGAAGATAAAATTGTGATATTATTATTATTGTATATAGTATTATTATTTAGTATATATCACAAACAGTTCTACTCTACAATTTTTTGCAAGGGCATAGGAAATTTGTAAGTGTACTAAAATGTAGTAATAATAATTTGTACCGAAAACAATGTATAGATATTACAGGTTTAGATATGACTGTAGGCATATAGAAACTTTAGGAAATTCGCAAACTGACCAAGGATTACTTACGCTTTATTTGCTTGTTTATAGGAACCGCCATACTTGGGCCGATTGCCAAGAATCTCGGTAATTTCCGGAATCCAACTTGCAAATACAGCCTTTTTCCAAGCAATAGAAATAACAGAGAGGACATTCGTGAAAAAACATTTGTCAAAAAATTACACCCACAAAACGCTTTCGGTTATATATGAATTACAGTAAGAAGTAAGGGAGAGAAAGTATGAAATTACGGATTAGGCACTGATTAATCAAGTAGTGTTTCACCCATTTACAGTGAATTACTCGTCATTGAAGATAGACTTCTCAAAATGAAACTTGAAGTAACATATTCTTTAGACTTTATAAGACTTTAACGTGATTTTGTGACAATGACCCGAAACGATATTGGTACCGAACTCTTATGCATTAAATATATAAATTAATAATATTTACTTTTGGTTTCGGAGGAGCAATAACTCCTCCAGCAACAGCATACAGTCAAAGAGGTCAGTCGTTCCACACAGACATACAGCAGATAAAGTCAAATAACATTATTAGCAGTTACAGAAAATACAGTTAAACAACAGGACATAAACAATTATTGAACTAATAAATTATTAAGTACAAACTCTTATACATATTCTGCAAAAGATCAAAAGAGAGAGAAAGAGAGGAATCAACAAAACATAAATGTATATAATTACTGTAATATGAAGAAAATTTAAGTAGTAGATTATGTAGATAACAAAACCGGAAGTACTAACTTTCAAATATTATGCAGTTCGTTTTTATTGCAAGTAAAATGCAGAAACTTTATAGAAAGAGTGATAAAAAGAAGATAATGTAAACATTAAAAGCTATAGGGCTGTTAAACATTTATTTGTCTTCATCATTATAATATTGTAACAATATTAATCTAATGTCTGCATGATGACAAGTATAGCGATTTATATGATACAGCGCAGAAAATGCTTATATTTTAATTGGCGAAGAAGCTGTTTTCTTTCTACGCAAAAAACTCAACCCCCTTTCAAACACGTACACCTAAAATCGATGAGATTACTATGCAGTGTAGGCTCTAATTTCCAGGACTGAAATTTCATGTTTCAATAATAATTGTCTCTTTTTATGTTACACCTTTACTCTTTTACTTGACAACTCGAAAGTTCACAAGGTTAATTTATCGATCAATCCCTTCCGAGCTTTCATTTCTTGTTTTCTCTTTAGCACAATATCGTTGTTATTTGCGTGAATTGGAAAAATAAGTAAAGGTTTTTTTGTTATTATTATTTGTATTTTTTGCTTGACTATATAGAAATGTGATCTACGGAAATACGATGAACATGCATTTCACATTACGTGTGAGTGAAAACACGTGCCATTCAGTAATCAGTATATATAATTTTAATCAAAATTTAAGAATGCGCCTGTTATAAACTATGTACGCAAGGTGACCATAAACCAATTTTTTACTACCATTTATTCCAACGTTTCTAAATCGGCTTAAATGTCATGTCCTCGCCATTAGCCATTTTGAAGGAATAATAAAAAAAATAATTCAGTAAATGCTTAACTCGCCTACTTACAATTTCTGTTTTACATTTAATCTTTTTAAACATCTACACAAGAAACGCTAGTGATACGAAATGGCAAAAAAGAATTATTAAAAATGTCTTTAATTAATTTAACTTTACGCTACTTTTAGTAAAATTATGAAGTAAAACAGTTCCATTCTTGTTTACGAAAGTGTTGATGGGAGCTTTCTATGTAAGAACGTTTCTAGCCAAATTGAAACAAGGAAATCGTGGTTTAATGCCATTTTGACGGAATTTGGATGAAAGCAGAAAAACACCTCTCACTTGCTTGGCTGCTGGTCCTTCATTTCGCCGAGGCTAAATAATAGTTTTTTTTAAATGACAGGAATATAGGAAATAGGTAATCATCATAGCCATTATCCGCTGCCAGCTGTCTTTGGTTAAAATTAAATTGATGTTTAAGTGGAGAGGAAACTGACTGGTTGGCTGACACATATTAAAATCAAGGTTGTTACAACAGAACTAACTGCTAACTGAATTTTCTATGCAAAGGTGTCATCAAGAATCTAGGGTTGCTTATACGTCCCCATCATCACACACGCTTTATAGCCTAAAAACTATAGTTATCATCATCACAACGTAATAATGCATATGTACATGGTACTTGAAAAAATAAGGTGCAAAAGAATTTGATACCTACAATCTAGGTTATATTGAATTTCAGAAGACTGTATGCTGAAATTGCTCCTTTTTTGTCATTAAATCTGTATAATTTCTTTTTTGTAAAAAGTACCATTGTGCTCGAAGAGTTAAGCATGCCAACATGTATCAGAAGACGACGGATGATTTTTGATTTTTTTTCAATTAGATTAGCCGCACCTAAAAATTGATAGTGTATATGTGTGGATAAAAACCAAAAATAGCCAAACTTACCAAACCGACGAGCAGGAAGAATACCAGAAATGTCCGTCCCAATACCGTTTGGCAGAATACATCTCCGTATCCTACGGTGGACATGGTCACGATGAGAAAGTAGACACATGTCCAATATGGCATCTGATTAGGGTTTTGAAACTCAAAAGGGTCTCCAGAGTTTTCCAGCTAATGGTGAAGAGTTTGTCAGTGAGAGTACGTTAATTATGATTAATTATTGACGTCAACATTTTAGGTACTCATGATAATGACTTGCCAAGTGAATGATTCCAGCTGCTGTAAGCCACACAGAAATGAAGATGGAAATGAGCTGAGCCAGACGGATTGAGCTTGATGTCTTGAGAACATTGAGATACTGAAGGATGTCGGGCACAGTCATCAGACGGAGTGCTCTTAAAAATCTTAACCCAATCCACGTACGATCCATATAGATGGACACAAAGGACGGAGGGATCGTGAAGTAGTCCACGAACGAATACATCTCCAACATGAACCATAGCTTATCAGATGCTGCTATAAACTAAACATTAAAATCATTAGTGTTAAAATGTTAAACCGGAAGTGAAAGTCAAAAGGAAAGCAATTTCAAAAATTGGAAGTTGATAGCCATCGTAATGCACTTACTCTAATGAAAAAGTACACCATGAAAAATATGTTGAATGCTAAATCAATTTGCTGCGTTATGTTCTGACTCCATTCTTGACATTTCTCTACTGCATCCCTGCGATTTAAAAAAAGTAAATTTTACTCACCCAACACCAACGATATACCTTTGATATTTTGCAAAAAATCTTTTGTACTTACGAAGAAGCGTCTATAAAGTATATCACCAGTGATGCAATACTGAGTTTAAACACTAGTACAACCTGTGAACAAAAGAAAAATACAAATTAATTATCATTTATGCGAAATCTTATATGCATACGTATAAATGCATACTTAGTGTTATATAAAATGCTTTCATTTTCAGTTAATTGTAAACTACTGCAATATGAAACAAATACTCTGTACATAAATCTCTCTAAATAAAATAACCTAAAAATGGGGCAACGTAAGGGCAGAGTGTACATATTAAATTACAACATGTAGCAATTCCATTGATTCTATGTAAAACTATGTACATTTATCTGTTCTAATAGAATGATGATTTATGTGGAATTTAACAAATGAGCGCATTTGATACAAATTAACTCCCAAATGTACTTACAAATATCTAGTTCTTATTGAAGTCGAATGACTCCGAATCAAAGGTTCCAAACCCATCAGATAAATTTTTAAAGATACGTATAGGATAAATGCATATCATGTATGTAAAATGTCCTGTAGATTTTATTTTTAAAAGTATACTCAATTCGTGTTTAGTAAATTTACATTCTCGACATGTACTCATCTTTTTCTTCCTTATCTGAATCCACTTGCTTTCACTACTCATATATTTTTCATCATAATTATTATCACCAATGCATATACATACATATATCATGGATATAATATTATGTAACTGTACTGAAAATTTGTAAATAAAATACGCTCATAATGAGAGTCACAGATGAGCGGAATTTTATTTGTGACTCTACACAGAATATCAAACGACAAATGCAGATGACGGTCGTGTCATCTTCATCATCTTCGCAATGTTGGATGCTGATTATTTATGGAAGAATGTAGGGCATGTTGGCTGTCACCCGTTTCCACTCTAAATCTGCGCACATGAGGCAGCTGTGACTACAAATTAATAAAATGAGTCTACGACTATAGTAGGCAACGATCCGTGAAGAAAGTCCGACCGAATCAAGAGAATTCTAAGAAACCCTTCCTACTAAGAAACTGGAGATAGAGCTTCAGACAGAAAAGAATGATGGGAACATTAAGTCCAAACGTAATGCATTGCGTCGTCGTCATAAAGACGACAGGAGGTTGTACAGAAATTCCCTGATCTCTGCTGATCATCAAGAAGTAGTAATATTATGGAACAGTGGTAACAAATTTGCACTCATTTCCGTGAGCTACTTCTGTTCCCAAGGAACAGTTGACATTCTGAAAGCTTGAATTGAATGCTCGATTTGCTCAACGATTTTCTAAGGATGCCTCCATTTTTCTCCTTCATCATTTAGGTTTTGGGAACTTGAGCAACCCTTATCTATCCATACTAACATAATATACAAAGT
>JAHZMV010006786.1:0-15883 GCA_027743765.1 Coecobrya sp. COE2
GTTATGTGTATGTCGTAAGGTCTGGAGTAACTTTCGCTTAAAGCAGGAGAATTTTCACCTAGCTGAAAAAATGGTATCATGTCAGCACTGAAAATCAAAGGATTTAGAAGATATCTTGTTACTATGGTAGCGACGTGCACACGCCACCAGTCCTTTACAGATTTTGTTTCTTTAATCCGAGGAAATATGTGCACGTGAAGAATCCGGGTCCATCCAGAATAAACCTTTGTAGAAACGTTTGAGATACGTGTTTGACGGTGTTCACGAAGAAATTTGTGATACCATTTATTATAGGTGTTCATTGAATCCATTTCAGGCCCTGTGTTGGATATAGTGGAAATTACGTTGGTACTGAACTCCAATGACGAAGGTAAGTTGTAGCGGTGTGGGTTCATAAAATGAATTAAGATTGGAGAAATATCTTCAAATGTAAAATGCTGCAGTACATTGGATATTTGAGCAGGCTTATCAACAGGAGGTTCAGTGTTGAAAATTGGTTGGGTTGTATATTCGCTGGCAGCATATTGAACTAATAATATAAAAATTGTGGATGACGCCATATTGTATTCCATGGACTATTTAATCTTTCTAACTGGTTCTTCTAAAGCGGCAAGACAACTGGCAAATTAAGCAATGCGCTAATTATTGTGATGGATTGTAATTTTGTATATTGTTTCGGTTGTATAATTTAAATCTACCTAACAAACTAATAACATTAGAGCAAATAGTTTTCATCAGTCAAAAATACATCACTCCACTATGCTTTGTTGTACTTTTTTTAATGAAATAAAAACATATTTTTGTAATCTGTTACGAGTGTATTATACCAATGTGAGTAATGCAATAGCAACAGGATACAATCTTATTTTTTTAACTGAGATTATTATAAAAATGATTATGTTATACATTGGTCCCCCGATGGGCAATAACACCACGAAAATAGGTAAGGTTAAAGTTCAATTAGAACTATAACTAGGACGCGGTAGCAGAGAAAACCGTCTAATTACTAGCAAACAGATAAATAACTAACTTCTTAACAGAAAAACTCCCAATTATTTTAGGCAGCTGACGACTAATGAACCCCGCGACTACAGGACGCAAGTCGATTGGAAGTCCAGCCATACTGGTTTACCTATAAAATCTTACAAACTTGATTGATATCAAGATGCTCAACTAATTTTATTCTATTGTTAATTAATTTTCTAACTCAGTATAAGTTTCCATGTTTGAAATCTTATACTACTTTTCTATCTCATTGGTGTTCACATGAGCCTATAAATGTCTGGAACACATTCATTTCGAAAGTCACCGGCCTGAAGCCCTTCCGGTGGCTAATAATTTACAATTTCCCACTATAACCTGTAGTTCCACTGGTGGCCACCATACATAAACACTTCTTAATTATTGACTGAAAAATTACAAATCGAGCTGAAGAGCATATCCATAATCAAGCCAAAAATTAGTTTGGTTTATTGGAAAAGTGTACAATACAAGAATTGGGTTTGAAAATTTTTCCTTGCCAAAAAATTTATGTCATTACCTAATTAGGTTAGCTCTCTTCGTAATAGTTATGCTATACTAAAGACGCACTACAAACGTTAGTAATTCTACTTTAGTTTTTCTTGATTAAAAAAACTTCGTAACAAGTGGTTATTGTAATTTAAGTTTGAAATCCTTGAATTTTAAACTTGTTTTTTCCTTATTGCAACATACGCGGAAATTTCTATCCTCCCGTTTAGTTATTATCGAACATCAATTTTCATTACTTTATGCTAAGTTATATTGTAATATTACTTGTATAATAAAAATATCTGGTCCTTGAAGTCAAACTTAATCCCAATAAAATCATTTTGGTAGTAATTATTTCAGTTAAATGTTTGATTTGAAGGCAATTATTTAAAATGAAATGGGGAATGTATATATAACTATAGCTTATTAACTGAACTAGCTACTAACTATCTCATACATTGAAGAGTTTAGTGGAGCCTTGTTTAAAACATAGTCTTAAAATTAATAGCTAAAAATCTAAAGTTCTATAGTCTCACAGATCCAGAAATAATCATGTATGTAGTAGACTACTTCGATTGAAAAATTCATACAATTTTATAAAAATGCGATACTTTCTGGACTTAATTCCAAATTTTTGCTTGAGCACAAATAGTTCTGTTTTTAAAGGGATGAACTTTTTAAACAAATTTCCCCATAGCCTTCTACTCTCACTACCAATATAGCTTTTAAATAATTTTGCGTACTGAGTTATCACTGACAGATTTTCAATAAAGAGCAACAATGCTCCAAGTAGACTACCAATGCCCAAAGAAATAAAAATTACAGTTGTGTTTCCTGTTAGTGATAAGTGAATGTCCAATCTATCATCTTGGTCTATTAGATTTGTCCGAAGAATTGTTCTTTCATGGCGTCGAAATTTAGAAAGCTTTCGACGACTCACCGAGTTATTCAAATAGTTGAAGATTCCCGATGTCCAAATTGTCTTGTAACGATTCGCTATCCACGAATCTCCCCACCATGCAAATGACCATCCTTTGTAATGTGAAAATAGTTCCTGATCGCTTTTGGATATTATCTTTTTCGCGAAATCTTTCTGGTTCATTATTTCCCATTTGAATTCTAGATAGGATTCACTTAGCCAATCTGACCAACCTAGAACAGCCGTCCTTTTACAAATGCTCTTAATTTTTTTCTAATATTCTGATATGGCTGGTGTATTGGCAAGTCAAATATGCAGTTGCGTTTGGCAATACCACCCAGTAATCCTTGTTCTACGGTTCGAGTATCTGGAAATTGACTGCCGTCAACAGTCAATAGATTGCCAAAACCAGATTTTAAAACGAAGTTTACAATTTTCTCACCATATTTCTTTTGCATAGCAACTTGCACCTTCTCCATTAGAATTGGATTGGACTGAGTGGCATGTTGCATTAGAATCGTATAATTCATTCTCAAGATTTCTTGAAACCTTGTAAATTGTACGATTTTCTTGGGCGCCGTTAAATCACCTATGTTATCTCCTAAATAACAGAAACCAATGATGAATACGCACACGGTCCACAATTGAACTGGTAGCTTAAATTTGCTGGAATCTCGTTCCGATCCTTGATAAAGAAATATTCGAAGGACTGCCATGAAAGAGTTTAAATATCCGTAGAATTTACTCTCGTTTGTTAAAGGTTCATCTATATGATATACACACACCATTAGTACGAATACTGTGGTTGTAAGAACCCAAGTAGGAATATCAAATGCTGAGATATATCCTTTGAAAGAAACTCCCTTTTCAATATATCCACCATCGCAAGTAATGAATTGGATTGTGACTTTCTCGGTACTAAGTGAAGGTGCCACATGAATGTTTGTAGCTATTGTTGGGGCAGAGGTTGGAAGTGAGTCGCCATTCCAATAGCGCACAGGTTGTGATTGGTTAGTTGGGACTGCTGCCCAAAATATCTCCAAGTTTAAGTCAACGGCAGACATGCTATTGGATACTACTACCAAGTTTTGATCGAGCTCTTTGTGAGCGGTTTCTAGGAAAATATTGGTGTTTAGGATTTTGTCTAAAGTTGAGGATTCGGAAAGTAGTAGATTCTTCAATGCTTCCTTATTTATTAATACCCAATTATTTTTATAATTGCAATATTGACAGTATAAATGGGTAAGATATTTCTGCTTGCCATTTTCAAAATTTCCTTTCTGAGGAATTACCAATATTTTGTGAAAGAGAGACTGTTGGAGGTAGTTCATTCTGTCAACACGTTTTGCAAATTTATTAGCAAGTTTAAACACCGATGATTTTTTCACAGTTTTATCCAAATTTGATTCCATTATTGTTATGTGTAAGTCAAACGGCCGAGAATAGCCTTCGTTTATTGCAGGAGAGTTTTTGTGTTGAAACATTAGTCTGGTAAGTTCAACACCTGAGATTAGAGGGTTTAGCAGATATCTAGTGACAATAGTTCCTAGATGTTCCATCCACCAGATGTTTATAGAATTGTTGAGTTCCTTCATGCGAGGGAATATATGTACATGAAATATTCGTGTCCATCCGAATGGGGCATGTCGTTGATCTACTTCAGCGTTGGCTCTTTTTGGATCGTCTATCCATTTTGCTAAAGATGTACGACAAGATGACCATGAAATCAATTCTGGGCCAGTTTTTGAAACAGTCGAAATTACGTTTGTGATGTACTTCAAATTACATGGAATATCATAACGGTATGGGTTTATAAAGTGAATGACAATTGGAGCAATTTCCGGAAATACAAACTGTTGCAATATGTCAAATATTATGGGAGGCGTGTTAGAGGTAAAAATTTGTGCAGAATCGGATGCCACGTCCGAACAAGCTAATTGGAAGTGAAGCAGAAATATTGCAAATAGAATCATTTTTGGGTAGTTATATGAATTGCAAGGATACTCAAATGGCTTCTTGTAGTAGAATGCTTAACCATACACGTTCCAATAGTTTGAATTTGTAAAGAAAATATTGATTGCGTAAAAGTAGAACGTAATAAAGTTTGAATATATTTTATTGATTGACACATGCATTTCAAATATTAATATTGGACGGGTTTGCTAACCTCACAAAAAACTATTAAATTAACTATACATTCTAACATATTACATAATGAAAACTTATTAGAATTGTTGTAAATAGAATTGTTCATTTAAATTAACATTTAATTAGACACATTAATCGGTTTAGTGTAATTAAGAAGCTACATATATTAAAAACAAATTTAAGCCATCAAATCTTTTTTGTGATCTGCGAAATCTCTGTACATAAAAATAGTGATTTAATTTATCAATTGTTTTAAATATGTGGCATCATAACTCGATTATACGGTAGCTTTGCTTGAAACGTATGATATGTATAATCAAAATTCGGATCGTGAACGCATGTAAAAGCCCATGCATGTAAAATCTTGTTTTGTGCATTTTTTGTGAACAAATATTGAGTATATTTGGAGATTACACTGAAACGTTTAAAGCCACAATAATCTGATTTGAAGAGTCATCTACGTCAATAAAATGTGATGCAATATTGCAAGGGAGCCTATCATACTTTTCTCAATAATAAAAAAGGTATAGTAATATTATGATATGTATTTATGGAAATTGAACTATATTAAGAGAGCACGAGTCAATTCAAGCAATTTAATTTTTTTGAACAAGTTATTTAGTCTATTGGCGTATTTTACAGATTTTTTAAATATAATTAAATATTATCGTAAACTGTAATTAAACGCGTTACATAACTTAATATACCACATTTACCGTTAAATGTAATGGTTTAAATGTTTGCTATTATATGCATTATATTATCATAAACTAATAATTAAATCGACTTTAATGGCTATTTTCCTTTTGTATTGAAAGCAAGTCCAAAACCTAGTTCCCAATTAAAAAAATTGTTGTAAGCTTTTCATAATTTTTTTGGGTATTACTGCAAACGCTCACTGAAAGAAAAGGTTTTACAAGGGCATGTGAAAATTATTGTTAGGTTGAATTCATGGTCCATTTTTTATAAATAATTAATTATACAATCGATCGAACATATAGATAGAGTGACTGGTAACCCGGTTGACAATTTTCCATAGACCGTAATCTCTAATCCAATTGGAAATACTTCTACGAGGGCAGCGTCAGGTTTGGTCATTGGTTAGCAGTATGGTCATTCTGATGCAGACGTAAACTGCAAAATTCCGACGAGATTATGCCTAGATCGCAAACGACTCTCAGCTTTGCGAGCAACCACATTTACACATTTTGCAAACATCTTTATAATCCATGCATTTAAGAATTTTACAAAACAAGTAAGGCCTCGTTTTATTTTGGCCAATCCTTCAATACAAAATAACATCAATCCGGCTAGAAAACCGATCCCCAGTGACACAAAGATTACGGTAGTATTTCCATTTAGGGAAACCGAAAAATCTTGGCTGGTATTCATGTTTCCAAGCGCACCAAGGATATCTCTTTCTTCGGTTCGAAACTTGGAATTTTTTCGGCGACTGATCGACTCATTTAGAAAGTTGAAGATACCGGAGGTCCAGACGGCTTTGTATCTTCTCATAATCCATGGATCTCCCCAACAACCAAATGCCCATCCTTTGTAACGTGAAAATAAACTCTGGTCACTTTCTGAAATTATTCCATTGCCCATTGGCATTCGTTTTTGTTTCAGTATTTCTCTCTTAAACTCCAAGTTAAACTCGCTTAACACGTCTGACCAGCCAGCAATTGCAATCTCTTCGCATATTTTTTTACGTTCTTTCACAAAAGTTTCAACAGGATACAGTAATGTAAGCTGATGATTACTGTTAGCTATTCTACTAAGCAAAATTTGGTCATTTGTATTAATTTCTGAGACTTGTGTTCCTGTAACATTAGGCAAGAGATGTCCGAAACCTGAATTTAAAATGAAATCGATTGCATTCTTACTATAGCCTTTTTTGCTGATCACTCTTTCATTTTCAAATATAACTGGATGAGCATGTGCGACAAATTGCATAATAATTGAGTAATCACGGCTAAGAATTTCCTCAAACGTTTTATATTGAATGGTTTTCTTCGGTGCCGTCAAGTCACCAATATTATCACCCAAATAGAAATAGCCTATGATAAATATACACACTGTCCATAGCTGAACTGACATCTTTAATCGGTTGCATTTAATTTCGGTTCCCTGAAACAGAAATATTCTGAGTACTGCCAGGATTGAATTTATATAACGGAAAGATTTTCTTTCATTCGGTAATGATTGATCTCTGTAGTACACGCAAACCATTAGGATGAATAAAAGCGCTGTTAGAAACCATGTTGGCCAATCAAAAGCAGAGATATATCCTTTGAATGAAATCCCCTTTTCGATGTATCCACCATCACATGTGATAAACTGGATTGTGACCTTCTCGGTAATTAGAGACGGGGAGAAATTGATGTTTGTTAAAATGATGGGTTTAATTGGGCTTGCTGGTAAGTTATTACAACAGCTTGTTGGTTTAGTTGTATTGATAGGACTTCCAGCCCAAAATAGTTGACTGTGTAAATCGGTCTCATATTCAATTGATGTTTGTTCCGAAATTTTCGACGGACCTTTACTGTAAAAGAAAATTTCAGTATGTAGGATTTTGTCAAGATGGGAATATCCCACCCACAAAATGCTTTTGATGGTCTGTATGTCTACCAAAATCCAGTTATTTTTGTAACCGCAGTATTGGCAGTAGGAGTATATTGGAATTCTCTGTTTTGAATTTTCGTTATAATTGATGGGAATAATGACCAAAAGTTTGTGAAAATACGTCTGCCCAAGATAGTTGTGTTCATCAATATGTTTAACGAATTTGTCTGCGATTTTGAAAAGTGGTGTAAACTTGCTTTTGTTTAAATCAGATTCCACTAGCGTTATTTGCAAATCATAAGGTCTGGCATATCCTTCGCTTTGTGTAGGAGAATTTTCCTTGAGAAACATTAGACGTGTAATCTCAACGCCGTTGATCACAGGGTTTAGTAGGTATCTTGTTACTATTGTTCCAATGTGCTCTTTCCACCAGATCCTCACTGATTTTGTTTCGTTAACCTGAGGAAATAGATGCACGTGAAGAATGCGAGTCCATCCAAGCGGAAGTCGTATGGGAACATTTGTGGCATTTATTTGACCAGTAAAATACTTGAACTCCCATCTTCGATATGTGTTGAGTGGAACCAATTCCGGGCCCGTATTTGATTTAGTAGAGATTACGTTGGTGCTGAATTCTAAATAAGAAGGAATATTGTGATGATGTGGGTTCAAATAATGAATTAGAATTGGAGCAATTTCTGCAAATGTAAAATACTGCAGGGCGTTTAATATTTGGGCAGGTTTGTCGACAGGCTGTTCAATGCCAAAGTGTGCTTGCGTTGTGTTCTCACCTACAGCAAAATGAGATATTCTAAATAAAATCAAGTGTGCGGCAATGCATAATACGGACAATGATCTCGACATTTTATTTGGATGTGGATATTAATGTTTTAAACTGTAGTAAGTACGCTCAGAAAGGCTGATAGGATACTACTGACGAATGGTTAAGCAACAAAATAATTAAGCTGATGGAATGTACGTAAGTGCTAATTGAATCTCGTAATCTACATATCAATAAAACTGATTAATACAATATTTCTAATTGTTTACAGACGTGGCGGAAGGAGAAATTTGCCATATTGCCGAATAAATTTTGGTTATACAAACAGAGATTTTGGTGATGAAACAAGCTCGTAAGACACTCTGCATAATTGTAATTTGTTTTAAATATTAATATTTAAGTATCTTAATTTTATTAAGTTGAGTTTAATATAATTACTGATTATTATACTACCTAACCGTTTTACTTTCTTCTCAATTTTATGACAAGCTTCCATAATTCCACCTACTAACGATATAGGCATAGGAAATAGTGTTGGCTTTAATATGTTATGCTGAATAAAGGTAGAAAGTCGTCTTGACTACCGTTGAGTGCTGTCAATATATGATCAATTTTACCCTATCTGTCGTTTTAAATGTCGGCTTAAGGATGGTGAATTTTCAAATTTAAACTTTAATTGCCACATACATGTGCCATTCGTTACTTGTGTGTCATCATGCATAATGGTCAAGGCAATTTTTCTGTTTGATGATTACCCACATTTGTATCAATCAACATTTTTACCGAATGGCATCTGGACCATCAAAGTAATCATGGATTTCCTCTCGGGCTGGAGAATAAGGGCGAGAAAAAACATTTTTCATCCGGCAAGCTTTGTATCACTTTACGCACAAGGTAGAAAGTTGTATAAAATCCAATCTTTTTTCTAATTGGAAGTACATAATTTCAAATGATGGGTATTTTTATGATATATTTTCAAACGCCCTTACCTAATACCGTTACATTGATTCATGATTCTTCATATGTTCACGAATTAATTACACATTTCCGGATCTAGAAAAATTCCATGAGTTGATGGTTTGCATTGCTGTGGGAAATAGTATTATAGATAATTTCGTTATAACTTTCCTTATTTTATTTTCAGTGCATTGGATCGTGAATATGGCATAATTTTCCAGGAAAGACGAAGGATGGATAACCTTCTGTATGCTGCTTGAGTTACATTGTACACCTCTTGGTCTCAGTAACAGCAGTAAAGTTGCATACTATAATGAAGCCTACTGGAGCTACAAACTGTGGCAGAGTTTATAAACAATAGTAAAACTATTGCATATATGTGCAGTTTTTCTGAATGAATAATGCCATGGGCAAGAATTTTGAGATTATGAGAAAGTATTCTGTTCACTACACAGGCATGCTTGTGTTGTTGGCCCATATCCAATTGCTTAGGGAATAATTCATGTTATGTGGCTGGTCATTCTGGTATGTATTTTTCTGGAGGATATTGTAATATTTGCGTTTGGTTAGGTGGGTTTAATTATGACCAAAACTGGAAGCACAAGCAATTTTATGAAAGCATTAATTATAAGTTATTAACTAATTACACAATTCCACTCTGGAATGTTTGTGGAGCTATACTACATTGTATTTATTTTTTCTTGAGAATACTGGTTTGTAGTCATTTGAGAATACATATTATGCATTATGTTCGCGGATGAAACAGTGTAGGTATGGGTCATGATCTAACTCATGGTAAAAGCATGAAAAATAAACTAATATAAAATATAATATAAAACTGTGGGAGTATTATTGGGGATTTTTAAAATTATGTACTCTGCAAAATATTGAAACAATAGAGAAAAGCAAATATTGCGTGCTTAATGCCAAGAGGAACTGTAATGTGTAAAGTATTATTTGGATACGTTTTCCTTGCATAATTCATTTCATTTTAGTATAATAACGACGGTGGTGACAGGTATAAGTTTGAAATGCCTTTCGTCACTTAAACACATTTCCAAAAAATCCAAGAAAAATTCATTTGTACATTTCGATTTGTGCATATGTCGATACCGTGACAGTGGTTTGCTCCAATTGTGATTTTAGCAGTTCGCATTTTTATAGGTTTTTAGGGTGAATGCAAAAAATACTATGCAATTAGTAGCTAACTTAGTGCCACGTTAACACGGGTTTCGGTCATATATTGAAATAGTTTTACGATAGAATTGTATATGTAAATATTATTGATTTGAAAAAGCCGACGGGTAACATCTAGTCAAAAATGTGATGCCAAGTGGAAAGGCTACAACACTGGATCAAATACCAAATCTGATTTAATTATAAAGTTTTTATTGGCTCTAGTTTCTTACCTATTATTTTTAAATATCACTCAAAGAGATGTAATCACTAATTATATAATTTCTTAAAACTATTTTTAGGCAAGCTGTTTAGCATTTTTCACACGAGCTGTTTATCTATGATGAGCATTTTTGAGGCTATAACGCTCTTTCTAACAGTCACATCAAATCTCATAGAAATGTGTATGTGCTGGTAATTTATTCTAAAAAGTGCCGCTGGTAAATTTTAAACGTTAAGGCCCTGTGGAAGCACTTAAATGGGAAACCAAAATTCTGCCTGCCCCACACCACCTAGGAACCTAAATTGGAGAATGAATGAGAAACGTTTCAGTGAATTTCTACATGAAGAATGTGTTTTACTGACTTGTTAAGTGACTATTTAGATAACAAATGAAGTGATCCAATTCCAGGAACTGCTTGGTTTTGTTCATTGATATTATATTAGATTCAAATCAGCATTAAAGAATCGTATAAATATTTGGATTTTCTTTATAACCATGCGTTTCGAAAATTTGTTAAAATATTATTTTGATTATTCATATTTCACATTCATGTGCCCATTTCGATTTAAACGTAAGGAAAACAAGTTTTACGTTCAAACATGCCTTTTGCAAATGATAATCTGTATGTTAATAACTGTACTGGTTTCCTTTCGGATGATAGCAGAGCTCAGAAGGCTATTATTTGACGGAAAGTTTCAGAAAGATGCAAATTATTTCTTTAATTTTGGATACACAGTAATTGGCATAATGCTAAGATTTCTTACATTAAAAATGTTTTGGTTTGACAGCAGATCATTTTTGAAAATAGTTAATTTTCCTTTTGACGAAAGGTTCAAGCCAACCAACAAATCTTTGACAGCAGACTGCATGAAACAAAAAACAAAGCAGTATTCACGAAAATATTTAGGTATCATATTTCCAATTATTTATGTAATAATAGCGGTTCTACAGATCCTCAGGCGCTTAGGTAAATTAAATAATTGTTCTTCGGGTGGGGCATTTTGGTGGTCCAGCTTAATAACCAGCGGAAAGTATATGTATTTTATTGAGTCATTTAAAAATGGCACCGCGGAGCTTGACGACACGCTCAACAAAATGGAGTATAACCTGGGGGAGCACACGTTTAACAAAATACATTATGACCTATGGGAGCACATGATAGGAGTTTTGGTATCTATTAGTGCCATTGCTGGGTAAGTTACTAAATCAATAAGGAACTAAATTTTATAATCTAAAATAATTTTAATTTGTTTCTTTTTTTATTAAGACGCCTACTGACAATATGTAAAGACCATTTGGTACTAATGCCAACACTAATGCTTGGCATCGCGACAAAAGGTTTTCTAAGCAAATTGAGTTGTAGCAACCCAGCAGACCTTGATGACTTGAGAGCAGTTGAGGGGCACTCCTTCACTTGGTCACAACTGAAAAGGAAATATGAATCATTGAAGGATTTTGCTGAAATTATAAACGATGCTATTGGAACAAACGTTCTATTGTTTCTGGTCCGAAGTATGATCTACATCTCCACCAAAATTGACCAGTACTTTATAGATAAAAGTCATCCTTGCAATTGGTTTGGCATGACGGTTAATACATTTTTTATGGTGGCCTATGTGACCATCATACTTACACAGGCTGACATTAATGATCAGGTTAGTAAACATTGTATTTTTGCTTAACCTGCTATGTGTGTTTAAGCAGGTTAAGGTATGTAATTAACCATTCTTTTGGGCATTGCAGATGATTAGATTTAAACATTGGATTTGCAAACACAAAAATGAGATGCAAATTCCAACAGACGATCTATTTGTCACTATAAACGAAATTGACAATGGTGCTGTATCAATAAAAACTGGCAACACTTTTCCCATTTCTTATTCTACATTAGCAAATGTAAGTGGAATTTTGACTGTATGCATTAACTGGTGTTTTGAAACTTAGTTTTAATTTAATTATTATATTATTATTTTTTGTAGATGCTGGGCATCACTGTAACATATTTTCTACTTTGCCTTCTGGACTAGAAGCAACTTACAAGACTATTGTATTTTATCATTTTAATAAAAAAATCAAAATGTTATTATTGTACATATTATACAGAAGAACTTATAAATCTTTAGACAAGCTTTTTACTTCATTGCTACTTTTTGTATTTAAAATTGTATTAACAAAGTGTGAATGTAAAAAGTAAGGATTAAAGCGAGTACGCTGCGAGCAGCCAAATTTTTTAACCAATGAGTCACGCACATCGTGAGAACCGAGGCTTTGAAAATTAATGCCTGTCTGTGTCAGCATTGCAATGAATCATGTTGCTTTTATATTAATTTGCTGTCGTCATGCATGTGTCCTGCGGTCAGGGGAACAATGGAGAAAAAAATATTGATCTTCCAGCACATTGCTCTATTTATCCATCTATTTGCTATTAACCAAAATGTTGAAAGCTGTGTAAATATCGATTTTTTAACCTGGCTGGACGTAGTTTTAAATGCTGCAATTTATTATTCTGTTATATATTATCATTACAATATGTTATATTCACGTAACAGCATTGCAAAAATTCAAATTTATTTATGCATGAGTGTAAACTGATTTCATGGTGGCAAAATTATCAAACATTTCAAGGCCTAGAATGTTGTCAAAAATGAAACTCAAAATTTTAATTTGCGTGACAATATGTATACTCCCTTTCTCCATTATCACAATTCCAGTTTCCACTTAATCCTCTTTCGTTGCACCCATACTTTGTAGTAAAAATGGTATCCGAGAATTAGCCTGCATTACAGGTCCTGCACCATTCGTTTCGTTAGTCATGTTGGTATCATTGTAACCGGCAGGTATATTGAAAATGACGCCAATAAGCTAGACTAACTAAACGATTACTGACGTTGACGTGACGTTACTGACGAAAACCTATTATTAACGCAAATGGGTAATATTGTTTACAGTGTAAAGGCTATAGATAAACAAAAATGCACGTGTCAGGTAAAAGTCGTGCTGGGTGACAACGTTTTTGTTTAAAAAATTATAGAAACATTAGGATTGGCGTGATCTTCTAAAGGTCATAAATGAAGAAAATCCTCTGAAGGCCCCGAATGACTTTTAGAATGTAAAGTAGAATTATCAGAATGGAACTCACGATTTCACTCATTTAGTTAGCCCTTCATGTCTACTCCTAACATACATAGTTGGTCGGCTGATGAGTTGTCTTTTTTCAAAAGAGTTTATTAGACACTTTTCAAAAGTCAGCTTCTCAGTAGTTGTTGTTGTTGTTTCAATCAAGTTTTTGGTTTATCGAATGACGTTGACGCGATTCTCACACTAGCCTAGTATCAATAAAATGTTTACCACAACGAACATACACGTAGTGAACTCACTCATTCTGATAATACATAACTTACAAAAAGCCTCGTAAATATTAACTTGCCTAATACTTATGATCAGACTTGCGAGGAACAATCAGTTTAGAAAAATGTTCACCTTTCAAAATATCCAATCGATAATGTAGACAAAAACATTGCATGCTTAATTCTCCATGGAAATGGAAACGGATTTGTATAAAGTGCAATAGCGGAGAACTATAAATGGCATGATAAAAGCATGAATATCTTGTCGACAAGTTCACACAAATATTTTGTCACAATTTTACATAATTCGTCTTAGTTTGGTGTACGAAATTCCATTCACCATGTCAAAATTTCCAAAATAATTTAGGGAGCCATTTTTACTTAATTTAATTTTTTTAATATATCTGCTTCTTCTTTCATTAGTTAGCTGAGCTCCCCAATAAACTATTCATTAATGGGTGAAAGCCTTATCAGAGCGCCATAGTAAAAGTGTCAAAGATATTATACACGTTTAGATCTACCTGCCAACGATGGGTTTCGAACATTTTTTAAAACTATATTTTGATTTTACATATTTCACATGTATGTGCCCCTTCCGTTTGAGGTTTAAAGACAACAAATTTTACGTTCATACATTCTGGTTACAAAAATTAATTTGTTTGTTGTTAAATACACTAGTTTCCCTGTGGATGATTGCGGAGCTCAGAAGGTATTTCATTAACCAAAAATTTAGAAAGGACCCAAATTATTTCTTTTATTTTGTCACAATAACAATTGGCTCAACATTACGATTTCTCACCTTGAAAAGATTTTGGTTTGATAGTAATGCAGCCTTGAAAATCGTGAATTTTTCTTGTCGTGAAATCTTCAAGCCATCAATCAAATCTTTACCAGTTCACTGTATCAAATCCGACGAAAATATGAATAATCGACAGACAACCAAGTATTTACAGTATCCGCTAAAATATTTGGGAATAATCTTCCCGATACTATATATAATATTAATCGCCATAGAAATTTCAAGAGGAGCGGGACTGGTAGTTAAATTTACGGAGTGTTTCTCGGGTGCGCCTTTTTGGTGGTCGAGCATGATAAAGGCGGGAAAATATATATTATTTATTTCCCCATCGATAAATCGTACCGTGGGAGATGAAGACATTGCAATGGACTTCGATTTTGGGGATCACACGGCAGGAGTTTTAGGATTAATCGGCTTCATGGCTCGGTAAGCTTCCACCAGAATAAAAAACTGACTAAATTTCCAATCAGTATAAACATGTTTCTAATGTCTTCTGCTTATCTCGTAAATTTAGACGCCTTCTCAGATTTTCTACTGACAATTTGGTGTTAATGCCAATACTAATGCTTGGCATGGCTACAGATAACTTCATAAGCAAATTGAGGAACAATCACCCAACTGACCGTGACGATTTGAAAATTGTTGAGGAACAAATGCTATATTGGCCGCACCTTAAAACAAAGTACGAATCGTTGAAGGATCTGGCTAGAATCGTAAATGAGTATATCGGAACACACCTTCTATTGTACCTTGTCCGAAGTATTGTTTACACCGCAACCAAAATTGACCAGCAATTTATAAGGAAAAGGAAAGTTTGCACATGGTTCGGTATGGTCATTAATGTATTTTTTATATTAGCATATGTGATCATCCCCCTTGCTGCGGCTCATGTACATGCTCAGGTTTACCAAATTAAAAAATTATATATTCTTTTATTCTTTTACCAGACATGATTTAATATGACTATGACTATGACTAATATAAAAGAATATGACTACATAGGGATGGGTATTTGTTTTCAGATGCGTACATTCAAAAATTGGATTTGTAAGCACAAGAATACCATACAGATTCCAACCGATGATTTGTTCGTTGTAATAAGCGAATTTGACCATGGCGCTGTTTCTATAAAAAGCGGACGTACTTTTCCTCTAGATGCTATCAATCACAGTAACGTATTTTTTGCTTTGCCTTCTGAAGAAGTAGGAGGCATTTTGTCGTGTTACAAATAGATGTACAAGCAATATGACAGATGGTATTGAACAAACAAATTGTTTTCTCCAGAAAATGAAGTATCAATGTTATTATTATTCACATCACTCTGAGGTTGCTGCACTTGATTTTCTCTATTGTCCGCGGAAAAATAACCTTTGTTGATAATTTTACATGATGTGTGCCTGTAAATAAATTGTAAAATTTCAAATGGTGAGATAATCCCAACGCTCATAATTTCCACGAAATG
>JAHZMV010006787.1:0-10842 GCA_027743765.1 Coecobrya sp. COE2
AAATTAACGAAGGAAACTTACTTATTACAAAGAATTAAAAAGCAATTCAAGAAAAGAAATTTGTAACACAAATGACAGCAACTTGTATGAGACCTGTCGGAAATTTCAGATGTTGGTAATGGAAATTTAAAAACTGGCATCCAATTCTCAAAAATGAAATGCGATATAAAACATATTTTATAAAATTTAATACTCCCACTGAGTTCTCGGTAATTTTTGTCATGTGTACAATTAAGTTTTCTGTTGCGCTGGAAAGAAAGTTTACGACCTTCATCATATTATGTATTTACTTTTATGTCGGAATGTCGGAAAAAGCTGAGTTAACTCTAATGGGGAACAAATTTTTGAAATTATTATTATTCCTTTCATCTGCCTAACATATATTTCCTAAAATAATTACATGTATAATACAAATAATCCCTACCTTTACAAAAGGAAGAAATGGCATAATTTAACAAAAAAAGATCGCTCATAATGTTTCTTTAAAAGCAGTCCAATTTCAATATTGAAATCAGCCATAGCAATTCCACGTCGCAAATTGCATTATCCCTCATTTTGTCGTCAACAATTTTTTTAAGGTACTGTTGTCTCCTCAGTATCTTTCTCGAAATCTTAAAAATCAGAAAGCCGCCATTCAATATTTTTGTTTTGTGACGATCTCATGCAAGTTAAGTCAGGGAATTTTGGCAAACCAATGCAACTTCATCAAAATTAACCAAATTGCTCTCACTCGGTCTTTGCAACCAGCAATAATTCATTTCAATAATATGTTTTTAGCGAAATATAAAATAGCTAAGCTAGCCTATTTAAACAGCTTGAAGGACATTTAAGATATCATGACTCTTAATTTTTGAGTATATATTAGATGAACTATTGGATCTTATAATTATTTTATCATAAAGCATTTATATGCTAGTGCGATTTAATCGGATTAGGTTGTTGGGTCTTCGAAATGCTATCAGTTTGTTATTGTTTATCAGATATAATTTATTTTGATTGAATAATTCCATATTACCCTAACAATTTAAGTAAAATATTATAATTGGAGAAACATTTGCTAATATCTGGAATTAAACGGAAATGCATCAATCACTTAAATCGGGTCTAATTTAAAAAAAATATTATTTATACTCTGTTTAATTCAATGTTTGTAACTGACCTTATTGTAGTAAGAAATTGGAATGATTCTAGTTATAATTACAGTAAAGTTACTAGCGAATTTCCAATGACAGCAACAGACTCATATTTCAGGGCTTTTTCATCCAGAGGCTCTCAGCTGATAAGACATTGTTATATTCTGTAACACAAATAAATAGAAGCTTCATCTTCATTATTCCAAGAAACCGAAAGTTCGTGAGTGATTATGCCCTCTTAAAGCTGACCATTCCTGTTAAATCAACGAATTTGCAAATAGTACACCCGTTTTACTTCTTTTTATTACAGGGCCATCTGGTTAGCAAACCTTGCCGCTATTTCTCGATTTGAACGCAAAGTCAAGCTTATTTTGCCTGATAACGTGGTTTTTTATTGTTTTTTGTGGAATAATGATCCTATTCTGAAGTTGAATGGGGCTGTAGAATTCATCGATTGAAAAACGTGTGGTATTTGGAAAATCCATTTCGCATTTTTTCGTGAATCTGTTTCACGTCAGTCTTCACCAGTTGAGTATATTTACAAAATATTCACTGTTTTAGATTCAATCCGTTCTTAAGAGGCATTAAAGATTCTACGTAGTTTAATAACACAAAATAATTCCTGGAATGCAATTCCTTTTAGAAAAGTCCGTAAATAACTTCGTGTTGCTACCAGATCAAAACCTTAACCAACTATGCCTTTTTAACACACCAAGATATAAGTTGCGTGCATCGGCAGAATAACAAAACATTCAATGACTCCATCACCGACTAATTTGACAAAATCGTCGGGAAAGTTCAAAGCCAAAATCTTTAAAATCGAGTGAAAATTGGTGACTGAATATCGTCCACCTTTTAATATTTGGTTACTTTTGGGTTGTATTCCCTTATCAGATTTCTCAAGCTAGTATTTATGCCATCTATTTTATCAGATTAAGATGAAGTTATCAAGATATGAATTTAAGTTTGTTCAATATTATACGATTTAAATTGAATTTAAATTAAACCTAGAAATGAGAGTCCTAGTTGCTAACTTTTAAGCTGGTTCGAGCCATGCAAACCGTCAATTCAGGTAATTTTTCTTTCCTTAGGCTTCGACGTGTCAGATTTTTAAGTGAGAACCATAAATTTATTAATTTTACATCCAAAATTAACATTATGATAAAACAATCGACGAAATCATGTGCCTGACATTAACGCCATTGTGCTTTATATTTCTGTAAACTGAATTAATTTAATTAAATACTGATTCATTGCTAAATGACGTTTAAAATTGGTCATAACTAATTGTGAAATAATTCTTGCAGCAATAATGTAGATTCTACTCTTTTTATATTATGATTATTGGAGAACAATAATTGTTTAGAAAAATTTTAGAAAGACAAACTCACGAAACAGTAATCCTAAATGTATTCACATTTACTGTATGCCACTCCATATAATTTGAGTGTCCCCAGTGGTGTCATGGGTTGAGATGTCTGTGAAAACGAATTTTGGCAAGATGAGTAATTACAAACAATGCGTAAAACCGCCTCAATTTGTTTTAAGTGACCTATCGTATAATTTCGATTATATCGTCTTGAAAAAAGATTGCAGACGTTGGGTCATCACTATTTCACATATTTGCATTACCATGATCTTTAACTGTCACACATAACCACCTTTATTTAACATCACAAACGTTAGGTCACACTTGTTTAACCAGTTTACTCAAGATAATTTTGAGTGCCTGCTTGGTAGAATAATTTTTTGTCTGTAGGTCGTTGTTAAATAAAATAGTAAATTGTGTGGATATCTCTCCTATAAGATTCCTTTAGTATGTTTTTATTTCAGTAATCAACAAAAAATGGATTAATTTGTTTTCGAAAAGCTTCTGATTCTCATTTCTGTTACCCTCTCGGTCCATTATTCATGTCCTTGACGGAACTTTCGTAAACTAATTGTATGGAGAGAAACGCTATGAAGAGAAATATGGGCAAAATTGCAGATCAATGTTGAGGGTAACACAAGGGAAGATTAAAAACGAATTGTGAAAGTATATTAAGCACTTCGTTATGCTTTCCGTGCTGTTGTTCTGCAGAACACCATGAAAATCTCATTATTTTCAAGAAAGCACAAGGAATACTTTATTCGTGGTAATAGAAATAATTAAGTTTATTTTCCCAACTCAAGTGCGTGTATGACAAGATTTGAAGGACGTATCTGACAGATATACAATGTTAAATTTATCGTTTATCTACCATTCTACTTAATAAAGACGTCTGGGTTTGACACAAGGTGGGTTAGCTTGAGCAATGGAGCTGATTATAACCAATTATAACCTTGCTCTCTCGCCAAAATAAACTTCACATCTCTTGAAATCTTGTTAAAAATGTAAAGTGGAACAAAATATTGTCTGTCCAGAAAACATAAACTTATTTAATACTATACACCGACTTTAAGTGATCATTATATTTTTTTTAAACCATATATTCATAACTTTGTTTACCACTTACCACCTGAAAGGCAAATTACGGCAATGAATCTAAGTATTATTGGTAACTAATTTGTCGTGATTAAAATTCATTTCATATTTATCCGTTGGGAAAATATTGCGTATTTCATAATTTTCGTTGGTAATAATCAGTTTAAAAATCCGACTTGTAATTCTTCGTTTAGCAGTACTCTTTGTCTTCTACTAGTTTTGGGAAGACCTTTGAAAAAAAAGTTTCGAAAAATTAATATGTAATAATGAATGACTAATGTTCTATTTCGAAGTTAATTTGCTCAGGATTGAATTAAGTAAAATCAGACTACTTGACGAATAGCATAGACCGAAAGTAAGTGAAAACATATGAATCACTCCAAGCATCTCGGGAAAATGTCGACCTGAACCAATTTTGATCACATACAGTACCTCAAACTCTTCTTGGACGTCGTAATATGATATTTTTAATACGTTCCATTCATCTTTCCAAACCGCTTTTCCTTTTTTACACAATTACTATTGTTCCCAGTTTCAATTAAATGCCATATTTAAATTAACAAAGCTCAGAAGAAGAATTGTAGGATTTGAAAAACAAAAAATGGTGTTTTTCCTTAACAATTTCCAATTATCTCAACAGTTTCAATACCAATCTGGGGAAAGTATAAGTGGTTAGTCTGTATTTTAGAAGGGACGATAAAAAATTATGCAAATCTCAAAGGATTACTACTTAAATGTGTCATTATCTTGATTTAACTCATATACGGAAATTGGGTTTATTGTATAAGTTTTATGGTAGTACTCTAAAAATTGCTCTCTGTTCGATAAAATACAAGTAAGGTCCTTGCGCTCTATGGGTTCCAGTTGCTTTATTAATTGGTGTAAATCAGAATTTTATTGTATATAAGTGCATTACTGACGGGTTTAATTTATAACAACATCAAGACATAGTTTTATTAGTTATTGCAAAGTTATCCGTTATAATAAATACAATCATTTGAAAGTTTGGATTATACGAGGAAAGATGTGTTTGTGTTTCTCCAGGACAATATTCCGTTACTTGGTAAATTAAATTTCAACTCGTAGTCCCTCAACTTATATTTTCACAGTTATTATACATATTGAGTAACAAACTGACTTTATTTTTCTTATTGACTAGCAGAAATTTCAATTATATCATATCAGTAGAAAACAGACCTTAAAACATCTTCCACTTTTCCGTAATAATTTCTTAACCTACGTTCGTTATCTTGTTTTCAATAACGACAAATTGCCATAAAGCATTTCAGTTTTTACACTTTATGTTAGGGTTTAATTATGAGAAAATGTTGATGATATAACTTGCCCTATCCTTGATATATCTTCTGATTAGTGACGGCCATTCAAATTTGAATGGCCCTAGTATTTGTGAAAATATTCGTCGATGTAAATTATCCTTTATTGATAATCTGCCTCAATTGATAAATGGGGAATCGTGCTCAAAATAGCAGAAAAGTCATACAAAACTGAATTAACGTCAAATACGAAACGAAGGTATTTTCTTCGCCCTATTGCCGGCATGACAATCAAAAACCAATTTACAGCTCAAAACTTCAGGATTTTTCTATGGAATTCCTTCGATTGTGAAGAATAAAAATTATTTTTCAAGTCAATGTTTTCAAAGGTTTCACGGACAACTTGGCATTATCACAAAACTATAGGTTCTGGTATCATTAACGCTCCACCTTGTGGTACGGGATGTTAGTATTGCATAGATGAGACCGATATTCCTTAAGATTGCCTAATTTTTATTCTCGCTGGATAATCCAATCAGGTGTAATCCACAAACTAAGTATTATTTTGTAAGGTATAAAAATAATGATTACGTTAAATAATGCAGACAATTGAAATGGTTAAGTGTTTGAATTTACAGCAAGATTATGAAATCCATTGTGAAGAAATACTAAAATATTTACAATAACAACTTTAATTAGAAAACCAATCTGGGAACTAGCGTTAATAAATATCATTTCAGATTATAATTCCAGTCAACGACGTTCAACGTGTTATGTTATTACCAATCTTACATATTTTATTCATTATTTCTTTTACATTCATTGTTTTAGAAGAAATAAAATCCAAATTTATTGAGTATATATGTTATAAAAATCCACATTTATTCTTCTCAGATTTATAATAATTAATAATATTATTTTCTATTTTCCCCTTCAGATTATATTGTTTAAATCACGAAACCCAACAAGAAAATTCACTTGATTATTACAATATTATATTTTATTGAAAACAATGTGGCCAAACCATCATTGCTACCAAGAATCAAATAATAGAACACCCATAGAATTTACCAAGGTGAAGGATCTTTTTGATATGATTTGCCTGCATTAGCATGAAAATTGAGTGTACGGTGGGGAGCTAACCAATTTCATATTATGTTGTGTTTTAATAATAATTAAATGTTTTTGCAAGGTATAAAAGTTACATATAAAATCGCAACACTTGGAGATCCGTATTAATCGGATATATTTAATAATAAATTATAAATGCTCGTCGTGAAAAATAATTTGGAAAAAAAGAAAGCTTGACTAGAAATCTAATGTTTTGCTTGTATCACTTACCTAGGTTCTTCGAGAATATTTTACATTATTTTACTTTTAAGAAATGTTGAATAATCAAAAAAATCCTTTGTAATAGGTCCGGATCCAACTCAAATTTTGACCGAACAGCAAATACAATTTATTTAAACAATCCATACTCATTCGTTGTGAAACCAGTTGCCGTTTTCATTTTTAATGCAAATATTTCGTGAATTGCTTTGTTAGTATGTTGGAAATAGATTGAAATAACCTACTTCCAAACGTAAATTGTCGTGCTAGAGATCAACACTATCTTAAATACTGTAGTGCATTTTGTGGTTTCGAGAACAAATGGCTCTTTTGTTATATGTATATATATAACATAACACATACATATCAACATACTAAAATTAAATACGTAGCACAATTTCCCGTCAAATATTACGTTTTCTATAGAACAAGGATTTATTCAATTTCATCTGAATTATAACTTACTTGTTTAACTGTCAATATCAAATTTATGAGCTCTCAAGTCCAACACATTTTAAAGGACGGAATCAAAAGGAGGAAAATAGACTGTGCGTTATAATGGCAGATTCCATTTACAACATTTACTTCATATCAGAAACAGCTTACAAATAATTTCTGGTGCAATCGTTATGTCTTTTCTAGAACAATATAGGTAAAAACTAACATGTGTTCAAAGTTCTAATCATATGTGCCGCCAGCGCAGAGCTGCAGCACTAAACCTTCCATCATCACCAGATATAAACATAAAGTACTAGCTACATAAAGCAGATTTGTTATCTGAATGCCTGTAAACTTCCCATTTATTTGGAATAAAGCTCATACATACATACATACATACAAAGTCTGGCATCCATGTTTACTGCAACAATTGCTCTTATATTTGAAAAGAAACAAAAGTTTCCATGCGTGCTATTTTAATTTTGAACGTACCATTAATATCAAATTTTGTTGCAACATTAAAAAATAATTTCTGCTTCAATTCATGATACACTACACATAAATTCAGGTAACGCATCGCCAAGCTTTTATATTCCTTCTTTGATAGAAGAAACTAAAATTTATTCAGTATAATTGAAGCACTAAAGCACATAAATTACAGTATACTTTTGACATTCCAGTTGTCTTTCATTCTTGAAAAACACGAGAGACAACTCTGAGACGAATGTATTTTCGGTTTATTTATGAACTCATAACTGGAAAGTAACACTGGTTGGTTTGGTATACACTCCAATAGCGTTATTACCTATACCGCTAGCTTCTAGCTAAGCCTTTCCTTCATGAATGGTAAAAGGTCCAGATTACAGCAGATTAAATTTTAGGGTCTAATTTTTTTTCCACATCGGAATAAGGTGCCTACTCCGACAAAGTACTCCTTACGAAAATATACGTAGGTAGTCTTTGGTTATATTTACAGTAATTAGTACCAATTCATTAGTTTTCGAATAACATATTCGTTTTGAAATATTAAACGCAGTAAATAATGAACCGAAATCCTGCATATGTATCGTCTTCATTTATGTTTATAAGACAGAGTAATAATCTGTCTGAGAGTATAACATTTTTATTTGGAGCGTTTGTCAATGCAATTCATGTTTATTTGCACACTTAAATACATTCATGTCATTCATTAACTAAATTTCATTAATAAAATGTCTTGAAAAAATAATTGCATTATGTGCAGTTTACTGCAAATTGGTTAAATTATTAGAAATGTTCTCTTTTTTATAATGGCTGGTATAGGAGTAATGTAATAAACATTCCTGTACATTCAGATGCCCGGAGACTTTTGAAGGTTGTTATGGTATATTGGAATTTCAATGAATTTCAAACTCTCAAACTCATGAACATTATTGAGTCTGGGACAGTACGCGTAAGGGTAAGACATTACTCTGATTGAGTATGTTTATATATTCACCTTTCTGTATGTTATTAGTCGGAGTAGGAAACATTTTGATATTTCATAAAAATGAATCTTAAAACTTAATCTGATGTAATCCGCATCTTATTCCATTTATGAAGGAGAGGCTTAACGCTAGCGGAGTAGGCAACAACGCTATGCTCCTCACAATCGCTAAGATGGGTAAGTGATTATTAAGTTTACTAAATGTTCGGTGCTTTACGTACTTCATTTTTTAATCTTCAGCTTATCTCCATTGTTCCTTCTTATGAATAGAAAGAGATTAGTGTTCGGTGGTTGAGACTATTCGCTACTTTTCACACAATCGTTATAAATGAGCACCATTTTTGCATTGCTAAAATGGAAATTCGACATATAGCGTTAACGTTACAGCACCTTCAATTTTTGTGGGACGGTGAAATTCTTAAGCGTCTGACAATTTGCCACAACTGTGAGTTTCAAAAAATGCTACTTGCCATATTTTGTCAATTTTTAAGTAGAGAGGAATAAAAACAAGATTTTGGAAATACAGCCAAAGAACTGCCAAATGATATATTATAAATGTTCGTTTTAACAAAATAAAGTATATTTGGAAGCATTCCATATAAATATTAAGAAAGCCATCCAAGTGTTTATATTAGTCAGAAAATTCTTGACTCTAATTATCTTGCTGATAATTCACTTAACTTATTCCTATATGTCCTCCAGTCACAGTATTTTCCCAAGAACGGCGTCAATGCTGAGCTTAAAATGAACAAAAGAGACTTCCATTCGGAATGCTAAAAATGATTTTTGGAATTTAGCGTAGAGTTGTTTTAAAATGGTAATGTTTAGTTGCGAGCACAGTACCGATTAGTTAGAACTTATGTACCGCAATCAATAACAATTTATCTGTATTCAAAATCCAAAGTTGGAATGCTTAAGAAATTCATTAGCAATGTATATGTACAACATATGCGCATTTTCAATTTTATTGTTGATATTTTTTTTAAAAAAGATGCTACCTGTTATGTCACACGTTCACAAAAAGTAATATTTTACTACATATAAAACTCTATGAGATAACTCTACCACATCGGAAAGCTTTTCGATTTACAGATTGGGATAATTCGTGAAGAAAAGTCGTATAATACTTTGATATAACAAGTATGTACCTTTTATAACAAGAAAAAACTATTCAGGTTTCTACAGGAAGATAACAATTATGTGAATAATGTTCCGACAAGTTATCAATTGGATGAATGAATCGGAAAATCGGTATGATATGATGAAATCGGTCCCTTCTTACGATGTTGTTTTTTACTTTTCTAAATGCAAAACAACCCTCACCAGGATTCAATCTCCTACATATTAACTTTCGTCAGGCATGAAAACTTATATGCTGTCGTCGTTTCAAAACTTTGCAATACTTGTCTGTGAAAAATCTTGCAAATAGATATTACAGTAAAATAAAAAATTAAGGTCAATTTTAAATCAGATTTTTTTTTGCAAAAAAAAAACAATTTCTATTGTTGGCTTTAGTACATTTTCAAGGCTATCTACTGTTTCAATTAACACAGCATTCGCTGATATACTTAAGAGATATAAATTGGGTCCGTAACTTTCTCAAATAGAAAATGTTTTATATAATATTTGTCGATGGTCCTTGGAAAGAACGTGGCTACATTTTTGGGTCAACTTGAGATTTGATGCGAAATTTTCTTCCTAGAATGTGAGGACTATTATTCACCATGTTCTCACAATGCCCCAGAAATATAAATACATACTATATATATTTATAGAAGTACGGATTATATTTATTTACTTGCTGGAAGTACATATAGTTTTATTTACCTGACGGAATACGTATTTATTATTTTTTACTTGCAAGCAGTAAGTAGTATATTTATTTTCTTGCTGGAATTTCGTATTCTTATAAAGTATAAAGTCCCTTGGGATTAATATACCTATTAAAAGTTAAGGTACCAGACATGGTCAATATGATATATGGCTTTGTATTATAGCAAAACCCACAATCCTTAAAATCTATATTTGCAAAAACATGAGAACAGATTTTGAGTGTGAAATGTTTAACTTAAATTATACGCCAACAGCAGCGCGCGGCAACGAGTTATAGGGAGTTACCCTATTTCATGTATAGATAGCTATGTTGATAAACGGTCCTCTGGGTAGAATATGTACATATCAAATGCTAAGATGCTTTCCTGTTAAACGACTTCTTTTTATTGTTCAAAACTTAAAAAAAATTAATTTTCTCCTATTCTGAATATGCAGTATACTGTATACTAGCACTATCGTTAGGCTAGCTCAGAATATATAAATTCGATGTCATCTACAATTAATGCCGTTTAGAGTGAATGTAGCATCAAGTTGCAAGAAAATCACTTGTCTAACAAAAAATCTAACTGAATATGATCATATTATTTTAAAATCGATTATTAAATCTTTTTATTAAAACAGAGCATAACTTCAGCATACATCAGTATAAAGGGTTGGTTATTTCCGGGAGAAGCAAATCATATTAATATTTAAACGGCTAATCAAATTAAAATAAGCCAACGTTGTTTTCTGATGTTGATGATTAATATTTTCCAAGTAAAATTTAATACTTAGTTACATAGATCCTAAACTGTAAAACATGGCATTGCGCATATATATTATATAGCAATATATATTTCTACAACTTATAATAGAGCCAACTTACATCAGTATAACATTTACCGTATAGTCCCATATTGAGTTGTA
>JAHZMV010006788.1:0-12667 GCA_027743765.1 Coecobrya sp. COE2
GTAATAATTTGTTAGTTTGTCCATTACATATTGTAAATTTGTTTCAATACGTAAAAGGAACTCAATCAATCATTGAATTTTTTCTATCCGTAAAAAGTTTAGAATTTTTTTCTCTTTTGTTTCGATTTCTTTCTCTTAACGCAAGCGCAAAAGTTATTATTTTCCTCAATAAATAATTGTTCAGTTTTGAAATTATCTGTGTATTGTTGTCATTTTGATGTAATTTAATTCGTATTATTTTCATACATTCTTGCTTTCTAAAATTGTTTGTTGTTAAAAATTGATAATTTTTTATTTGCACCCATGGCATGTTCAGAGTTAGGAAAGAATTTATTTTTAACATACATTTGTTAAGGTAGCTTTTCATTTTAATAATCGGTCAATTTATTGTTCTCATAGAAATAAAAATGTTAGGTAAAGCTTTCATGCAGCATATCCAAAATCAAAGCAGTGTCGCCCATTTATCAAGGTCAGTAGCAATGCACAATAAAACTCAGTGCTGAGGTTAAAGAGTTACAAAATTATTGGCAATGGTGGCAGTTGGAGATCTCAAATTGAAATAGACTTTGGAAATTGAATATTTTCTATTTGTCCAGTATGGGAAATGTTGGCCATTCGAAAAACTGATTCTGTCTGGGGCACTGTGATATTTGGTCAAGAATGACATATTTGATGGAGTTTATTGTTGCCAGTTGTGGTCTTTGAACTTGAAATTATGAGTCATATGCAGTAGAACGTTGTAAAAATCAAAAAAAATATTTTATAAATGCGAAATATTTTATTGCCATACTTTATACTGTACACAACATTGTACACATTATCTTAACATTTAAGGATTTTATATTTTATATTAAGTTGCAATTGGCTTCAATTAGGGTAATTATAATCAGTTATGTAGAATATTGGCTGACACATTGTATCCATGAAAATTTATATAAAAACGGTCACAAAACAGCTACTACATTTACGATGCATATGGATTATTAAGAAGGTTAAAAGTCTATAAAAGAATACATTTCTTTTATGATGGTATATTTTTAAATTCCTTGAAGGAATTCAAGTTCAGTTTAATAATTAAATCTGATTTACTTAGAACCAATTGAAACAGGACACTTTTTAATTTGGTGGTAATTTTGCAAATAATTTACACGAGTTTGTGTCATTAATACTTCATTAAGATGATAAAAAGATTGGGAAATTTTTTGTAGGATCATAAATCAGTCGATGGATTTTAGCAACTTTGTATATTATGTTTTGTAATGCTATCTGTAAAATTAACAGTCTTGATTTCCCACGAAGGCCATCCTGTTTTGCAAAATTGGATAACATTGTTGATGTTAAAATGCGATGATTCATATTATCTTTATAATTTTTTGTAAACTAATGTGATTTCTGCGTTTTTGGCCAGTTTTTGTGTTTAAAATTTACAATCATTCATACGAATATTTTTTAGACAAACCAGCGTCTTTCTTGATTTAACACAAAATTCTGACTTAGCACGTTCCATTGACATTGACATGTACTGATCTCTGTGAAACTTAATTCTGGTAATGTATACAAATATGGCTCAATAAACTAACTAATTACTTACTATACACTGATAATAATAATATCAAATCAAGCGATACCAAAGTAGCCTAATTATATAATCTCTGGTATATAATAAGCAAAAATTATGTACAAACAAATTGTCTTTGCACCTGCGCACTTCCAGCACAGAATTGTCAAAATAATGATTATGATTACTTATACATTTCATACACAAGGAATTAGAAACGATCTGAATTCAAAACTAATAGCTTTACTTATTCCTTTAATGACAAAGTTTTGTAATTAAATATTCCTCTTAATATCACATGGTTTTCAGCTTACATACTGACTATTAACGTTAGTAAAAAAGATTAATTAAAGTGTGATGAACAATTCGGTACTGTACATTTAGTATTTTTTGTATGTATATCTATATAAACGAAAGTTTGATACTTTTTTGAAGAATGCGAAAATTTAAATAAATAACGAAATTCGTTAAACGAATGCTCTGTAGATATAATTATAATTATGCATATTATATTGGTGACAATTATATCATGCTAAAAAAATGCGTTTCTTATACCCGAATAAGAACATAATTAATAAACGAAAGTATTAAGAGAAAGGAACTTGTTGAACTCAATACTTTTCCTGAGATTGTAAGTTAACGAAATATAACGTGCAGTTAAAAATTGATCCCAAAAATATGGATTTATCGCCTCTTTTTCATCATTTTCATCTTCATTCTCTTTTTTTCTTCTTCCTCTCGAGCCATATCTTCCAAATCTTCCTTGATTCCTGTTAATTGCATACAAAAATGTGGAATGTTAAATTGTCCCATAAATTCTTTACTGGAATGTTTGATAATTTGAATTAAAAGTATATAAATTGACGCTTACCTATTCTTAAACTTCTTCGCTCTTCCATTAACTGCTCAGCCACAGAGGACTCCATGCATTCATCATCACTCTCGTCATAACCAGCATACTTTCTCCGGTCATACTTGAAAATTTTACTAATTTCTGCAGAAATGTTGCCCATGTCCACTTCAGAATCGTCGATAAAGTCGTCCATCTCGGAGTCATATTCATCATCGCTATCAATAACTGCTCTACCTGAAAATTTAAAAAAAATGTTGGATAGTTAAATAGTGCAGTGTATTGAGAATACAGGTATAATGTTGAATATAGCTTCAAATCCTACCTCTGTATGCTGGCTTGCTTGACGGCCTCATTCTTGGTGGCGATTCATCTCGCATTCGAGGATGTGATTTCATTGGCATATCTCGTCTAGGCGGTGGTCCCATGTCCCTTCTAGACTGAGGTGGCATATCCCTCCTAGGTGAAGGTCCCATATCCCGTCTAGGTGAAGGTCCTACGTCCCTTCTTGGTGAAGGCCCCACGTCTCTTCTGGGTGCAGGTCCCATATCCTTTCTGGGCGGAGGTGCCATGTCTCTTCTAGATGGTGGCGTTCTAATATCTTCTCGTTCTCGTCCTTTCGGTTGCTGTCGATTTCTGTCATTGTGCTCTTGCTGTGACATTTTAGGTGCCGGGCTGGCACGCACCTTGTCACGAGAATCGTAGTTTCTTTCTTCTCGACTAGACGAATACACGTCACGACTACTACCAGGTCTTGGCTTATTTGAATCCTTGGACAAAAGTGGCTGCTTCCTCTGATAATCTCTATCTCTCTCACGTTCCCTCTCTTTTTCTTTGCCCCCTTCGAAGGCTGATAAGTACCTTGGCTTTTCTTTGATTAATTCTTTCCTTTCTTGAATAATTTTATCGGGCCTGTTATCCGATCTGGGTGGATCGCGAGAGGTGGCCGGTGGTCTATCGCGAGAGTAGTCGTCTCTGGATTTAAAGGATTGCGATGGGGAGGATGATGACGATAAACTACTCTGTTTTTGAGATTTTTCTATTGGACGTGGCGGTGGACCGTTTGAGGCGGATGAAGACGGTCTTATACCATTTGGCCTGCCATTTTGTGGGGGACTTGATTTAAAGGAGTTCCCATTTCTAACAGGGTCGGTAAGCCTTGCCGCTAGTTTAGGGGATTCCTTCATAGATCTACTACTACTGCTGCTGCTGCTAGGACTCGGTTCTGGATCAGATACCTTGGTTCTTTTGGCTGGAGATACAGATGTAGATGGACCTTCTTCAATATTGGATCGCGCCCTGGGAATTTTAAAGCTAGGCATCTTTCCATTTTTGTTGTCGTTCGAACTAGGGCCACTACCACTGCTATTATTGTTATTATCTGACTTCCCCTCCATTCGGCGAGCTACCCTGTCCTTCCATTCTTTCTGTTCCAGATATACCTTTTTTTCTTTTGCTGTCATTGGGCGACCGAATTCAAATTCGTCCATCTCCCCTTTCTTTTCAATTACTGGCTTAATTGGAATTGCTGGTTCAAGCTGTTTTTCTTGAGCCATTTGAAGTAATAAGCGGTAATCTGGCGGTGGTGGTCTGTTAGGTTTGGAAGGTTTTTCGGGTTTCCTATTATGGCTTCTAGGAGCAGGTTCTTCATAACGATCCTGCTCGGGGCTAGAATATCCCCTTTCCTCTTCATAGTCCTGGGATGACCCACTTTTTCTCCAGCTTGTACCACTATTCTTGGACAGAGATTGATGTCTTGGAACTGGTACGGCGTTCCGTTCCTGAGGAAATGCTGGCTTTACAGGGATTGTCTTGTATTTTTCCATCATTTTCTTATGCATCATCTCCGCATAATTGGAAGTGTAGCCATAGTCATCTTCATCAGGTTGAAATTCGCCTTTAAAAGTTAAAAATTGACATGCCAGTTAATATTAACTCAGAATATCAATAATATTTTCCTTAAACTCCATTATGAACTTTCATATAATTACCTTGTGCTGCAACTGCTGTGTTTAAGCAGTCATTTGCTTCCTCCATACAACTCTTATTAGCAGATTTTGTCATGGACAACATTTTCCGCACCCTGTTTGCCGCTTTTCGATCTTGCTGTCGTAACTGCATTAACTGTTCCTTTTTAACCTTCTCCTGTTCTTTTCTCCTCCTGTCCTCCTCATCCTTCTTGGCCAAAAACTTGGCCACCCCTTCCTTCAATTTTACTTGCCTCGGATCAGCTCTTTTCGGTTTTCCAGTTTCCGGCAAAAGATGAATATTCGCAGCCTTCTTCTTAGCTTCATCAGCATTGTGCCTAGCTATGGACATCAAGTCCGCAAAACTATTTTGACTGCTTCCGTACATTTCTGATGATATCTTATCCTCCTTCGAAAATTCCTGTCCAGACTTCTGACACACTCAACAACGTCACCCGACCCAAATACACGCACAAAACATGCGCAACACCGACTCCCCCACTCCCCAGACGTTAGAAAAAAACAAGGGTCGATTCCCTGCAATAATAAATAATAATCATTATCTCAATTAATAGCAAAAAACGAATTGCTCATAACAAATTTGCAATTTGCAAACTGCTTACCTTCAATATAATATATACCAATACTAAATTGGTAACCAGAAGGCCTCCAACGCCACTTAAAAATTATAAACTAACCAACTAACAAAGGTTCCTTTACTATAACCTTAAATATTTTCAGTACTTCGCCTAAAACCTATTTAAACTAATTTTACACCTTTTAAGATATCTTAAAAAACCCTAACTCAGCAAATTGCACCGAAGATACTGTCACAGCCGCTGTATTTTTTCTACCTACGCACGTGTCGCTCAGCTATGAGGTCAGTCACCAGAGGAGGACGTAAACCACGGTAACCTCTTATCTCACAATCCCAACACTTGGATCCGATGCTGAGCACTGTCAATTCTCAATGAATAATCCGCACGAATACGTCACGTCTCGGTCTACAAGCTCGGTTGTCGTATATCCCATTGCAAAATCTTGCAAAAATATTCAAATCCCGTCAATTAAACCTCATCCATGCGTTTCACAGAGAGGAAACGTTCTTTTTATCTATATCCTTCCATCCAAATAATTATGCTAAATAGCTCTCATCCGTTAACAAAAACTCAGGATACTCTACTCTCTGTCTGGTCACTGACTTATCTTTAGCTTTACTCAATGAACCTGCTTCACAGCACCAAACTATTTAACTATTTTCCCTACACCTATTTACCTATTAGAAATTTTTCTGGTTTAACGGCCCACTAACTAAAAACCACTATAAAATGTGATGAACAGTTAAAGTGAAAACTGTTTGTGATGTATGTATATATTATAGTGATGTGATTGTTTCCAGAACCAATAAATTAAAGCATGCTGAAGGGATTTTACGAGAGCCAATATATATTTATTGGACCACCCAAATTAAGTCTATCTTTAAAAAATGGTAATTATTGTAGCAATTAGTTAAACAGAAAGGTATTTAAAATGCATTGGCGATTGTGATGATGAAAGGCTAGACTGTAGAGAGTGTAGAGAGAGATTTGCTGGTAGAAAAATTCCCATTCAAGTGACGAGAGAGTGTACTTTGCAAGGATTCTGAATTCCATCTGTACAACTTTGTATGACGGCAGCAGCAACACATGCACTCATTTATGTTTACCTTCCTTTTTAACAGCCGTCAGTCATCTATATAGAGAGATTGTAGTTAAATAAGCAGAGATGCGGATCATACCGATACATACATTAAATATATTTTGTGCTTGTGTATATGAAAAAGGGTTGTTATCAGTAACAGGATTTTCATATGAGATAGTAGACAGGTCTATTTTATATTTATAGACTGACCTACACCTGGTATGCTTAATGAAATGGTATATGAAAATGTATAAATATATATTGAATATTAAAGGGTTTCTGGGAAGAAGGATGCTGTGTATGTTGTAATAATGGTAGTATTTAAGTGAAGTATTTAGAAAAGTAGCGAAATAAAGGACAGGTGGATTGTGGGGGATTTTTCGGGAAAGGGTAGGGAACCTTGCAGGTTGTCATGGCGACTTAAACAAAGCATTTCTCATGTTGCCCCGAGCATGCATAAATTATTTGCTGTGGTTGTATATTGACTTTCTCGAAAAAACTGCAGGATCTGGTTCCAATTAATGAAATGGCATTGCATTTAATTGAAGGTGTAATAATGATATAAATTTATTTGAAAGTTTGATTACAGAGGACATTATTCTCACATCCGCATACAACGTGAGGGATGGACAGACAGACTAGATTATTTGCATAGGTCTTTATATATTAAATGTATAATGTATCAAGTTGAGTAGAAGTAGCTGAACAATTTGAAAACTGATGCATATTACTATTACAGACCAGTTCAGTCAGCAGTTTATTTTACAAATCTGCCATTCAGCATCATTTGTAGAGGTAGGTAAGGAAGGTGCGAGAATCACACTTAACCTGAACATTGTATATAAATATTTTATACGTGGATGCTGTAACTGTCTGTTATTCTGTAATGCATTATCAAAAATGTATATTATAGGAACCTTACGTTTGATAACATGTATCGTTTGGCAACAATATATATATGTGCATTGTGTATGGTTAGTATGGATGGTATGATATCGTTATCGCCTCCCACTCCTCCTCCTCCTCAATTTTCATTTTGCCAAGAAGAACGCAGAGAGATAGTAAACGTTACATGTTTACTTTGATTTGCGTGAGTTGGTCTGCGGATGAGTAAAATAGAAAACTTTACTTGAGAGCAGACCACACACACGACATTATCATATGAACAGAGTAGTGGAAATTTACTGTGGCGAGCAAAATAATAATACTTAAAGTGAAGCACCCACCACTACCAGCAGTAGTAACATCATGAACAACAAAGTATGAAGAGATGGATTGATGGATCATTCCTCTATCAGCAAGCCATGCTGCATGCAACGGCATGCGAGAGTTTCTTCATTGTTGCTATCGAAATGGTCAGTCAACAGATTGTAGTCATGAAATCAAGCATGATTTTCACATGCTTTTTTGTTTCATGACAACACAATTGTCATTCACCGACTTTGATTGTATGATGAACATTATGTAGTCATGTAGTTTCCAATTCCTGGCATCTTACAAATTATTATTTTATCCATAAACATCTTACCGGATGGACGATGAATAATGATAGTCATGGCTAGTTGTTTTTAGGGTGTACTATTTTGGTATTAAAATAATTAACCTTAGTCAATTTAATGCATTGATACTACATTGCATGCCATGATACTACAAGATCATCAATCATGTGTAATGTCTTATCATTATGTGTGTATGTATCATGATAACAAAAATGTATTTTTAGGCTCATCAAATCCATATAAAAACGCAATTACACACCTGGCTCAGGCATAAATACATTTAATTAATTTATCGAATGAATAAAATATTGGTAAAAAAATTGTTTATTTTGGGTCAGGTTACGGTTAACATAAAGTGCGTCATACATGCATAATAATTATATGCAATAATATTGTTTCTAAACTTGGATTCATAACAAAATTAAGTTGCTCAATCAATTGAGTAGTGGCTTTTCTTCTTCTGGACACGTCATTCTCTCAAAGTGAGTAAAAAACCAAGAAAACAGTCTATTATCATCATGCTCATGTGTCATGACTCATGACCTTCATTTTCATGCAGTAAATGTGCAGCTACCTCCACAATACTTGCACATTTATTGCTCGTTCCACTCTGACTATTTTGTTATCCAACAAATCCATGCATTCTTCTTCAGAGATGAGATTATAGGTTCTTTGTTACAGGTTACATGGATGTAACAACCCAAGAATAATCTTGGTTGGTTTGCATACTCCGGTTCCAGGTATTATTTTCCAGGTATACATACATTTCTGTGCATGCAATAGAAAATACCAGGTTTTCAACATGTACTGGTTTGAACATGATCATCTCGACTTGTTGATCAGCAAACTGTCCGCCGAAAGAAGCGTAGTGGAATCTTTTCTGGGATGCACCATTCCAGAAAAATTATTATGAAGAAGAGAGTAGAAACAAGATTACTATAAAACTGGCTCGTGAAAAATATTTTTTCCCTGTAGCAAATCAATAGAACGGTTTTTAGGACATCATTTTGGTAAATTCTGCAGGGGAATAACAAACAGCATTAATTTGCTTGCAAGGCAGAAATATATTGTATGGAAATCATGATTTCATCTGTGTTCTGCACAAAGTGACGGATGCTAATGATCTGATTGAAATGCGTCTGTTATCTACATCAAATAAGATTTGGCAATGTTAGATTTTTTTCTGCGAATTTATTCTTTACTATTTGTCGGTATGCAAAACTGAAAATGTTGAAATTGAGGTTTTCTAACTACATTTAAATAACTAAGTATGTACATTGTGTGGTAATAAAGCAATATTATGCGGCTTATGATTTTTTTATGCGGATGGGGTATATTAAGAAATTTGATTTGTTTTACATTACTCAATACTACGCTGTTTAAAAGTACTATGTTTGCTTTTTTTATTTTTCTTAAATATTGTTTTGTGACACAATTTGAAACTGGCAACATGGAACATGGACTGGATTTGATTACATTATAGAAATAATTATTATAGATACTTACAGGTATTCATATAATTAATCATAATAATGCACATCAAGATAGGCAGACATTCTAAAGATGCTTTTTTCCACAAATTATTAATTTACTGTGGTTTTCAAGTATATAGTAGTAGCAATACTTATAGTACGAGGTATATATAGTATTTTAATGCTCGCTCATTATAACGCTGAGGTAAACGTAAAACAATTTTCTTTTCAACTAAAAAAATCTCTGTTCTCTAAAGAAAAACTTAACTTAAAACTTTTATTTTCGGGATATTGTGAATGGTACGGTGGTAAAAAGGAATATATGCACAGCACATAAAAACGGACACAAAACACGGTTAAAAAATAATTTCCTAGCATTTTTCAAAAATACCTTTATCGTGATCATAAGCAATCCACACAACAATATTTGCTAACTCAGAGCGCGTGCAAATTTGTAAGCTTTTTTATCGATTCAGTTCTTACGAAAATCACACCAATAAAACAATTATAAATAAATAAAACAGTAAAAATTAATCATAATTAACAAAGTATACGCTTTGCGGAAGCATGCGACATATATTACTAGCAATGGTGACATTAATTGACTCAATGAGTCTGCACAATATTCTACATAAATATATTATTCAGTTTTTTTGACGCTATCTGTCTTAAATTATTTAATTGGCTTTCACATGCAAAAAAGGCCATTAAAGTGTGTAGTTAGTCATATACTTACAATATATAGCAATTAGCGACTTTAAGCAACGAAACGCTGTGTATTTTATATCTCTGCGAACGATCATTGCACAATAAAACATATAACCACAAAACTTAAATTACCGAATCCGAAAAAATAAATAGGCTACAAACTAACAAAATGTATACATATATATTTTTTGTGCTCTAAACTAAAACACGGAGCTTATCAACTAACTATACTCATCTAATTTTTAGTCTAGTAAGCTACACAAATATAAAAACTAAAATATCTTTTTGCATATTGTTTTCTAAATGGTAAATTTTTTAAAATAAAATATTCATTCTCTATTTTTCCCCTCAACCTAACCACAAGAACTGGAAATAGTAGTGCGGAAAGAAAGCAAAGGAATGCAAAAAATAAAAGTAAAAAGAATACAATGAATAATATCGTAGTTTCGTTTCATAGCACACTTATAGCTTGCTGCTAAAGTATAATAATATCCAAGGATAATAAAGATGAGTGAGGTATATGATGAATGAATAATACGGTTCCAATCTGTCCATCCAAAAAATGCTCACGTGGTGGAATTTATGTTGCCCAACGGGTACGTTCCTACAACTTCTTTGTCCGCGGTGAGAGTGGCCAAAGGAATGGACACACCGCCCAGAAAATTGTTTTCTTGGAGGGGATCATAATGCCACACAGATACTTGTAAGGTTTTCTGACGAATTATATCCAGGGGGAGTCGATACTCAATCTGTAAAATATGGGAATATGAATGGATTTAAGATAAGGAGTTTGAATTGAAATTATAATAGATTACGTAAAAGCGTATGACGGGAGAGTTCTCTGACTAACCATTTCCATAAAAGTCGGGAACTGACTTCGTCGAACAACTCGCGTTTTCCGTTTTGTTATTCTGGATACGTCAGGAATTAAGTAAGTTTTTACGTATGGGGATGGTGGCTGTCCATTTGGACAGGCGAGGTCAACAGCGTGTTGGATTAATACAAGCAATGCGCTTCGCACGTATTCCAAACCCACTTTAACCTTTCCATGAATTCGAGTTGGAGTTGGCTTAATTCCTAAATGATAAGAATAAAGTGAGGAAGCTATTTATTAAATTAGAGTTAAATGCACGGTCGTTGAATATTTGTTGGAATAATTTTTCCTATTATGAATTCAACTTCTATCTTACCTTTACTGGGACTAGTGGCACCATCACTATCCACCTCATCCTCATCCCTGAGCAGTGGATGGAAGAATGTGTAAACAAGACTGGAATGGGACACTTCCGGTGCCAATTTAAACAACGAGTCGAGAAACATTTGCAGTTGTACCATTCGCTTATCAGCCACTTGTTTAACATTAGAGCGACCTAAGCCAGGTCCTTTAGGCAAGTTCTTAAGATTTCCAACAATCATAGGGAAATTGATACACAATTTGCTATGCAGCTCTAAAAACTCTTTGTAAGAGCGATTCAACAAAAACACGCCTCCGATTCCTTCCCGTTTTACTTCAATTATGTACGAGTAGTATTTTTCCGGGTTGTATTTCTTCTTACAGTCCTTGATCACTGCGCTAACAATGCGACCGTCTTCCTCAATACTGCAAATGGGAAAATAACCGGTGGACAGAGGCCGTTAATGTATATGTACGCTTGTATTAGCAGTTTAAAATATTTTACTATAGTAACTTTGTAATTACCTGTAAGATTTTTGGACAAACGACAGGGTAGAAGGATTGTCTTGTACTTCACTGAGTATTAAAAACACAAAAATGTGTAAAAAGAGGTGTAAGTTTTATAACGGCATGCCTATAATATCGCTGTTAACTAAATAACTTTTTACTCATACCTTCTTTGTAGCCTGTTGGTACGCATGAAAATGTAAGGACCCTAAAATCTAGTCCTTCCTTCAACCACCACTTTTCAATTACGCGTATAATTTGGATTGTCAGCATGTCTTGCCGAAGATCATCTCCTTTCTATTAATTAATAAAAGAAGGCCATTAATTAGCAAAGATGACTCACAGATTGTAGTGATAAATGTATGCATAACATTCTTAAAAGTACCTTGAATAACACGGGGACATTTCCACCTTCCGGTAACGCATTAACAAAGTTTATTTTTATAGGAACTGATGCGGAACTGAAGCTATAGCAAGATTGTACATCTATGCTTCGCACATCATACGAGGGAGACATTGGCAATGGAAATGATTTGGATCCGTTCATCCCAGTAACATCAATTTTGTGAAGTTCTTGAACCAGCAACTCATTTCGAGAGGACGATGGAGCATTTTTAACTTGTGTAGCGATGTCGCTAAAAATCTGTAAATGAAGGGCGAGAACAATCATTAAATTATGTCGATCATGAAAGTACTCATTTTTAAGAGAAATTATCAAAAGAGCATACCTCAATCATTCGATACTGCGCAATCAAAGCTGACTTCCACTGAGCACCACAAGAAATCATTAGAGAGTTCAGCATGAGTTCCAACCGTCTTCTCTTTGGATCAAATATAATTTCAGAACTATCTCTTGGTAGTGGAATGGTAGACACAATGGACACTCCCTCAAATTCACCCGCCCACTTCCCCAAACCAACTTGTGAAGACAGGAGCCAAAACATGGCATGCGATATTTTTAAGCAGCTTAGTGATTTCTTCAGAAGGAATTCGGCAAGCGGTGAAAAGTCAAATGTTTCATATGAAAGTGCTTCAATCAGTTGGGGCAACATATTGACTAATTCCTCATTGTCCATTTGGGTAATCCAGGCTATTGCCTGCTCTCTGACTTTGGCATCGGGGAAACAAGGTAGGAGAAGTTGGAGTGCATCTATAGGTTCCATAGGCTCCCAGTGCCGTAACATTGCATGTATTTCCGCCAGACTGGCATAGTCCCAGAGACGGGCCGACAAAAGAACTTTTGGTAGGGCAT
>JAHZMV010006789.1:0-26155 GCA_027743765.1 Coecobrya sp. COE2
TGACTTGCTGCTGCTGCTGACATTGAAGAGATCCAGCGAAACTTGTTAAATTTTAGTCATAAACCAACCATCAACCAAGCAACCAACACTAAAACACACATACCATTTTCCATTAACTTTCTTTTGTACATGGAACACAGGACAACAAACAGTTTCTGTCAAAAACGGAACCAAACAAGCGGTCGCGCATAGCAGCACTGTTGGTTACACAGTTACTCGACACTTTAATTTCAAATGTTTGCAAAAGGGATGAACCTGCTCGTTTCTGTTGTCGGTGTGAGAACAACAACGCATTCTGTAGACTGAACAGTTCATTACGGATAATTGAGAAGAGATAAGTTTGGTCACAAGACAAAGAAACTATATAGCTCTCTGCTAATTGTCCATTGTCAACATTTATAACTTGTAGACATACATTCTCGATAGCGGTTCCTCAATACAAAGCAGTTAGCCATTAAGTCAATTGGTGGCAAAATAAAAGTTGCTGAGTTTGCGTAAATTTTTGTGAGGAGAAGAGTTTTGCCGAAGATTGTTTCAAAATGTCGCATGCTCACATGGGTAAGGAAAAGATGGGAAGATAAAAGTTGATGTTGATATGACCAAATAATGTTTTTCTTGATGAAAGAAATGTGAACATGTCACTTCTGCCTTCCTGTGATCATTTTTGCACAATTTAATGAAAGTGTCTCAAATTGCTGCAAGCAAGGGCGTATAGGTACGTGTGCGTTTCCTTTGTGTGAGTTTCGGCTCCGGTTCTTCAAGATGAAGTGACATCGTTAAGGTGTCCACATTAATCGGCGACAGGTCCTTGGTGGGTGAGCCACTGGAGTAAGTGGGGAAATGAGGGACATTTTCGTGTCAGAGTGCACAGGGTGAAAGTTCACACAGGAAGTTAGGAGTGACATTTCCATCAATGATTTTTAACATTGTTATGATACCATTTGATACTGAATATTATTTAGTGAATAAAACATGATGTTATATACTTACAGAGAGCGACCGACAAAAGGTCGCCGAGCGTACCACCTGCCAGCATTGGAACAAGCTGAAGCTTAACGGTGGAGGATTGCAGAATTACTCCAAAGTCCACTCCAGTTTAGTGACCGGTCTATGCGCTGGCTCTATGGCGTTAAAGGTTAAATGTTGTTTCAGAGAAAGTCATTATGTATAATTGTAAGAAGAAAAATTAACCAAAAATGTTTATTATCTTAAAATAACAGGTCAGAGTTGGCAGGTGTTTCGTTTGCAAACGGGTGGATAGTTATATTCACTCGTGTCTACACTGCATTTTCTTCGCTTGTGTTCGAGCTGGACATTTAAGAGCTCATTATAAGGATACCTCACATTCCATTGGTAAAAATTATCTCACATTTTATAAAATGTATAGCTAACCTAATCAAGGTTAATAATCAATTGTATTGGATTTTTTATCTTTTCAGTTTGTGACCTAACAACTGGATCAATATACTGTTTCAAGTGCACAGACTATATTTTTGACCCCGATGTCGTCACTCTAAGTCGTTATAACTGGCGTAGGGTTCATCAAAGTCGAGGAATATTCTTTGATCCACTTATAAACGGGGTTCCATTTGCAGATAGGTTTTTAAGATATGGTGGCACTCCAGGCACTTGTCTTGTCCCAAAGGCCACGTTTGGAATGCGGGGTCTAGTGAATCTTGGACACACTTGTTTTATGAACTGTATAATCCAGTCGTTGATTCACACTCCACTTCTAAGAGACTTTTTCTTGTCAACGAAAATCGATTGCAAGTCAGAAAAGCACGATTCCAAACAACAGAAGCCTTGTATTATCACACCGTTATTTGAATTGTTCCAAGAGTTCTACAACGGGTCCAAAACAGCGTTGAGCCTCCATAACCTCCTACCCAAAATTTGGGACAATGCCGCCCATCTAGCCGGATACGAGCAGCAGGACGCGCACGAGTTCTTCATTGCCATTTTGGACGCACTCCACCTCCATTTTGCTTCGAGCTTTATTGGACAAACGTGTAACTGCGTGGTAGACATTACATTTCTCGGAAGACTTCAGTCAGCCGTCACCTGTACAGTTTGTGGGTATGTCAAAAAATTATAACAATTAATTAAGTAAAAATTATGGTTAGGTATATTCAAGCTTATTATAGATATGCACCAACTTAAATATTTTTAATTAATGACATTTAAATGGTGTAACAGGCACAAAAGCATAACAGTAGATCCATTCTGGGACACTTCCCTGGACATAATCTCGGATCCGTCAGACACCAAACGCTCGATAGAACTGGAAGATGTCCTAAAACGGTACACCAGAGTGGAACATCTCGGTCCTGGAAGTATGATCCAATGCGCGGACTGTGGTCGAAAAACAGAATCCACGAAACAACTCCACTTCCAAGTACTACCAATTATCCTCTGTCTCCATCTTAAACGATTTGAGCATTCTAATAGCGCCACTTGCAAGAAAATTGACACCTGTGTTCGCTTTCCCGAAAAACTGGACTTGTCCCCTTTCATGGCCCACGGTGGCGTTATCAACCCCGCATACATTGCCTCCAGTCAGTCCAGTAGCTCCAGTCATCACAGCCACCACCACAGTCATCATCATCATCACAAAAGTAAAAGACACAGAAGCTCCAGCAGTAGCCACTCCAGCAATACTAGTAGTAACGTTAATCATGGAATATCACTCCTGGAGAAAAACGCCAACGCTCGCCGTTGGTATCATCTTTACGCGGTAGTTAATCATATAGGCTCCTTTGAAGGAGGTCATTATTACTGTTATATTAAGCACGGTCCTAATTTATGGTTTAAATGTGATGACCATGTCATTACATTGGCGTCTAGAGATGAAGTACTCAATAGTCCTGGCTACCTGCTATTTTATCACAAGTCTGTTTTACCTTACGATGAAGCTGCGAATCAGATAGACCTCTCGATTGATTGAGTAAGGCCTTACCGTTAGGTGTTTAGGGATTTAATTTTGTAGTTAAGTTTTTGCACAATTAAGAATTGTTACTTTTGCCGTGTATGCATAATAATTTAATATGCATGTTTTAATTAATTGCAGCAATTTGAGCTGGCTATACGTTGTCAGGTTTTCGTTTATGAGATTTACAACAATTTTTATGACTATATTATAGTTTTTCTAATTGATTTAATATAGTTTCTAGTTATGTTTTGTTACCCACCTTAAATCATATTATAATCTCGCATTTAGCGTTGCCAATTTTTTCTGACTGCAGGTACGGTTTATATATATAAGTATAAAATTTTATATTTAATTTCAATTAACATAATTAACGGTTTATATATATACAATATGAATTCATGGGTATGTAAATACGAAAGATGTTCATAAAACGCTTATACGTACAAGGAATTTTTTGTGTAGAAAAGATAAAAGTTTAGACGGTTAAAAGTTAACGGTTACTGCGTATAAAAAACCTGTGTAATACGTGTCTAGGGTATAATAATATGTATTTTTTAAAGAAAAAAAAGTCACGAGTTAAGCATAATGACTCTACTGCACCTTGTGCTATAATGATAACAACTTTAACTGCTAATTAAGATCTACTTTAACTTTTTCCCATTACATTTCCACTTCTCTATTTCTATTCTATAGACATCAGTTGAATCGTGCCAGTTTTTCATTTATAATTGCATTTATCAAAAAACGGCGAAACACTTAAAAAACAATAGTAATTTGTGTGATATTTCATATTCGACTGATCAACAATAATATATAATTAATTATGTGTAGAGGTGTGTGCGAGATGTCGTTGTGCACTTTAAATTAATTACTTGAGACGTATGTTTAAAACTGAAAAAAAATTACTGTCTTTTTTATCAGCAGTTATATATCTACCATGACTGATAATATGCATTTTTTTGTATTCACGTTAATAATATGCGGATTTTCCCGACTTTAACCCTTTTACTCTCGCAAGCTATAACTTTAAAAAAACATTTAAATAATTATCCAAGTTAAATATATATTTAAGTACAAGAAAACACAGGCAGAAATAACGTTCATATAGTATACATAATGGTATTAAAAGAAAACAGAGACGACAAAAAAACTGTAGTAATTAATGTTGCAATTTTGAATGATATTAATTGTTATTACTATTTTTATGGATCTTGTTATAAGCGATTAATTTGCACTCGTTCTCATTAGGTACATAGTTAATATTATTATAATTTTTTGTAAAATTAGCAGCAATAGTTTATCAAGTTATTAAGCGTGTATAAAAAAATAGTGCCTTGTAAGGCATTATTAAAGAGCAAGTGTCGCATAAACTGACAGTAATTCTGCATTTTATTTGCCCCTGAAGGGCTACAATCTCAGGGTCGAAGGGGTGCACCGATTGCCCGATCGGGTCAAAATTTAGAAGTTGAGGTTATGGAAAAATGATTGTAAAAAGTGGGTTTAGTCGCCAGAGAGTAAACTAATGAGGGGTTGGACTGGCAAAGAAAATAATTGCAAAGTGTCACGATAAATGGTTACAATTAATAAAATCGCATAAAAAAGGTTAACTTGTGGGGGGTGAAGCCGTATCGTAATGTAGGTTCCCGGTTAGGTATAATATGACTTTTGTTAAGGTACTTATATTTATCTTACAAAAAAATAAAACACCGGACACGACTGGTACTACTGGTTAGTATAGTTAAAAATATTTGTACACGTCCTGGACGAATTGAAAAATGTGCAGCGGACTAATTTAATGTGTGAATTTAAAAAAACCAATTAAAACCGTATAAACATTATCATAAAACATATTGATTTTTACAGTTTCATATTTTATTTTTTAACATTTTATCATATTTTTTACAAAACAAGATACAAGATAAAGAGCGATGATATACGTAGTTATTTTTATACAACATCAAACACGTTACGCCGTTGGAAAATAAGATTTTTAACGAAACTTCGCAACTCCCACTTGGCCTGCTTCTCCAAAGGAGCCACGTCAGTTTCCATCTTATTTTCCCCAGACGGGAGGGACCTCTTCTTTGCAACACGCTTCCCAGTCGTTACAGCAACTTCCATTATCTCAGTCTCCATCTGCAACAACATTAACAAAAAAAGTTAATCAACAAATTAATTAACTAACCAATCCACACATCACCTCCATTCCTTCCCAATTAACTCCCACAACTAATTACCAACATCATTAAACCCTAACCCCAATTATCCTTTTCTCACCATCAACAATTAAACAACTTACCATTAAACTCTTCAGTAGTTAACAATCCGCTCTCTCACTCAACCTATCTACCACCTTCAATTTTTAACTGATCCTTAACCCAAATCACAATTAAAAATCCTCCAATTAAATCCCCAATTAAAACCTCAATTAGCACACCAACCCTTGTGACTGCTGAGGCCGATTGTTGCAAGTGGAAAGACTGGCTGAAAGGCAAACCTCAAGCAAAAAACTCACTCACATGCCATCAAATTGGGATTGGCGCGTGGGTAAAGTGAGACTTTGTCACTCTATGACTCCCTTTGAATGAATACTTTGTAAATAAAAACACCGGCTTGATGAAATGTCTCATGTTACTTGTTTGGCTATGCGACTGCGTTTGTCTTGTGAAACGAGGCTCTGGATCTGAAAAAGCACATTTTTCGGCATCTCATTTTTTCAGCTGATGTGAGTGAAGCAGGTGGGGATTTTTCGGCTGATTTTGTGAGTTAAGTCAATCGTCATCATTGTCAGCAGACATTTAGATGGAAGTTTAATTATGATTAAAGTGGAATAACAACTTATTTTTTTGTGTGATTGAGGTGATTACCCGGGTTTTTATTTGTTTAGTTGAGAGATTTTTGTGAGTATCATTTAAAAGTAGGGTTTTTAATTATGTTTACCCGGTGATTTATTTATTTTTTGTTTTTAGAGAGATTGTGGTAATTAGAGGAGTATTTTAAGTGACCTGAGATTGTGGAAGGAGTGGATTTAGTGTGATAATGGCGGACCAAACTGTGGTAAGTAAAAAAAGGATAATTCAATGTGTAGAGAATTGGAATGTTTAATAGGTTTAGTTGGAGTCTGTTTGGGTTAATGATTTTAATTGTGTATTATTGATGTGTGGTAGGATTTAACCTTGGATTTTCCTGATCTGGAAAATGATGCTATTCTGAAGGCGGCTAATGGTCAGAAACCGGAGAGGATTCCGATATGGATTATGCGACAAGCTGGTCGTTATCTTCCAGGTAATTGGGGTTTTTGTTATATGATATTGGGTAACTTTTATATGATATTTTTATGGCAATTGTGATGTTGTTGTTTTTAATTTTTTTTAGAATTCCGGGAGGTTAGGAAGGACCATGAGTTTTTTGAGATTGTAAGAGATCCAGAGCTTGTTCTAGAAGTCACACTGCAACCTATCATGCGGTATGATTTGGATGCGGCTATCATATTTTCGGATATCTTGGTTCTTCCACAAGCAATGGGAATGGAAGTGCTGATGAAGCCTGGCGTGGTACGTTTAACTTTTGATGTGGCTTTTACAATACTTGGAGGAGTCTCCTACAATGTTGTGCATGCATTCATTTCTTTTTTTCAGGGTCCAGTATTAACTCAGCCACTTTGTACACCGGATGACATAGCGCGTCTAAAATTAAAGCCAAATGTTGGAAAGGAAACGAAAGGTACATTAGATGGGATCGTGCTCTGTAGGAGGTCATTGAAAGGCAAAGTTCCCTTGTTTGGCTTTACTGGCGCACCTGTAAGTAAAAGAATGAATAGAGTACATTCATGTTTAAAAATGCACACTAGATAGCAAATTAAAATGCGTTGTCTGATTCTATTTTAGTGGACTTTGATGAGCTACATGATCGAAGGAGGTGGAAGCAAGACGTGCCAAAAAGCCAAGGCTTGGTTGTACAAATATCCCGAAGAGTCAGACCGCCTTTTGTACGCTATCTGCGAAATTGCCATCCAGTATTTGGTCCTTCAAGTCAAGCACGGTGCTCAGATTCTCCAGGTGTTTGAATCTCATGCCGAGTTTCTTTCTCCTGGTCTCTTTCGCAAATACTGCCTGCCTTACTTGAAACGGATCGAGGAAGAAACAAAGAAAAGACTGAAAGTCGACGGGTTTTCTCCCGTTCCAATGATCGTATTTGCCAAAGGTGGCCACTATGCCATTTCCGAACTAAGTGAAACTGCCTACAACGTGGTTGGTCTGGATTGGACTATTGATCCCAAAGTTGCAAGAGGGCTTGCCCGTCCAGGAACCGTTCTCCAGGGAAACATGGACCCCGTCGCTCTATTTGGTGATAAGGTATGCAAAACTCTAGTACATCATTAACTTATCAGCTAAAACCCATTCAGTTTTTAATTTAAAAAAATATACATCCATTTTTCATTTCCTTTAGGACACCATCATCGACGAAGCCACAAAAATGATGGAAAAATTTGGTCCAGAGCGATACATATGTAATCTTGGCCACGGGATTTATCCTGAAACACCGGTAGAGTCTGTTAAAACCTTCATAGACATCGTGCATTCCTATCCAATGTGAAACCATCAAGTAAACTATACTACCAAAGCATGAGTTTTAAAAAACCATGAAATGTACAAAACCATACAACCATACAACCAAAAAACCCAGTAACAAATAAAATCTTGAAAACAAACTTCTGCTCTCCTCCACTTTATTTTGTTGGCTTCTCACACCAACCATCATGGTAAGTCTAGCATTATAAGTAAACCATAATACACACTCACACATTCAACAACAATGCAGCATTGTCGTACAAATCCCAAACAACAATGCTCCATATATACTTCCCATGTTACTCGTTCGAATAAGTAATTGTTAATATAACATATTGGTAGAAATAGAATCTCTAGCTAGCTATTTTACAAAGCTTTTATACAATGCGTTCGTATACACAGTTTTACGGAAAAGGGGTGCTACCGGGATAACGTGAGACTACAATATATACCGACATGAAAATGTATGAATGTATCGGCAAAAGCCTTTTTTGTTAGTTGTGTTAAACTTATAACAGGAAAGAGATGTGTATTTTGTACAGCTTACTTGGAAATTTGCCTTTCTACTTGGGTGTTGGGTGCTCACTCACGATATACCTCTTACAATCAGATACAAGCCATTTTTTGTACTTACTCCCGAATTCATATAGCTATATACAAAATTTGATATATATTTCTAACACCGACACACACTCTTGAAGTTCGTAATTCATGTAGATTTTTTTTTCTCGGATATTTTTTGGCTTATGGCAAGGATAGCATCTCTTTATATACCTTTGAAAGCATTGACAAATATTGACATTATTTCTCTGTATTAAACTTGCCTACATATTTTTTTGTCTTGGGTTAAATGTAAAACGCAAAGTTTTGCATTGCAAATTCCTTTTTTGACTACCTGGAATCCTTAGTGTAAAGAAAATAATCGATTTTGCAAAGAAAGGCAGAGAGCACAGCTTAAAGAGAAAATTTTAGTATTAAGATAATAGGTTTGTTTTGTGTTGCTTCGTCTCTTAAAATAGGCCTTGAAATTATAGCAAAATATTAGCACAGTTAATCGAAAACAAACCGATTTTTTCAGCGGTATTTCAGTATTATTGATTTTTTGTGTGTAATATTTTGCGTGAAGGTTTGTCTTAAACAGAAAGAGGTGACAGTGTGTGGTCATCATGAAGAAGCTAGAGTAATGAGCAATTTTTGTAGGAAGAGGAGTAATTGTTTAAATATAGGTAGTCAGGTAGATATAGTGGGGAGGATTTAATTTTTGTGGGTGTTTAAAGATAGTTGAAGTAATGAAGTAAAGTGGAGTTGTATCCTTGCCTGAGTGCCGTTGACGGCAGAAGAAGGATATAAGCCAAAGTAGTATTAAATTTGAGTGGGGGAAGGTGGTTGGTCGTTGATTTCAGTTGATATTTTAAAAGAGATTTGCTAATTGTTGTGATTCTCCAGTTAGTGTGACTTATAATAGTGAAGACACAAAATGGAGAGGAAAATTAAACTTAAAACTTTCAACCCGTATATCACGTGCAAAATCTGCCGTGGATATTTGATAGATGCGACAACAGTCACGGAATGTTTGCATACTTGTAAGTGATTTTTGGAAGTTTGGAAATTATTTGCTAAAGCACGTTTAAAGGATGAAGGTATTAAAAGAGGTATATTTTTTGTTACAGTTTGCAAAAGCTGCTTGGTGAAGCATTTGGAGGAGAATAATACATGTCCAGAGTGTGAAATAGTCATTCATCAGTCACACCCTCTGCAGTACATTAGCTTTGACAGGACAATGCAGGATATAGTCTATAAATTGGTTCCCAACCTGCAAGAAAGTACGATAAGTTCCCTAAATTGCCCCTTAAAAATTTATATACCCAGATTGGTCTAATGTAATTAGTAAATTGTAACGATAATATATGATGTTATTTTATAACGTTTGTAGATGAAGCGAGAAGAGAAAAAGAGTTTTACAAGTCACGAGGTCTGGTGTGTCCGAAGGACTTCCCACCGAACATTATGGAACCTGAAGTAGCAACCGTGAAAGAAGAAGCAAAACACGCAGAAACAGATTATCATCGCCTGGATGAACAAGTGAATATTTGTCTGGAGACTAAGACTGGTCCTATGAAACAACTGAAGAGGAAATTCCTGAGGTGTTCATCCCTTGCCACCATTAATCATATGAAAAAGTATCTCGCCAAAAAGCTATACAACAATTTGGATAAGTATAAAGATGTAAGTAATCATACATTTTCTTATTAGCTTTCATTAAAATGAATTTAAGGGATAATTGCTAATTTGAATATTTGCTATTTTCTTGTGTAGATTGATATTCTATGCAATGACGAGCTACTTGGGAAGGATCACACGCTAAAATTCGTTTGTGTTACAAGATGGAGATTTCGGGATCCACCCCTGAAGCTACAATATCAACCTAAAGTCGAAATATAAAATTGTTACTACCGTATTTAAAAATCAACAGACGAGCGCTAAAGATGATCTTATTATTATTCATTATAGCCGATTTTAATAGTTCGTTACACTACCGATTGAAACGTTATCAAGGAGAAAAATCATTTAAGATTTTATAAAAAATAATTATTGTATAACTTTAAGTATTTTATCACACACACAGACACACAATTTAACTTTCTTCGAAATTTTGTGTATGAGTGTGTAGTAAGGTTAGCACATTTATAGATATTATTTATCTATTTGTGCAAGAATGGTTTACAAATTGCATTTCTTAATTTTAAATCGAGAGTTTATTTCCGAGAAAAATTAATTGTTTCTCAACTTTTGGTACGATTGCATTTTAAACAAGGTTAATTATGGGAGTAGTTTTCTTAGACAAACGTGTCTCAAACTCGTAAAAAGATTACTTGCTTTACAAATGAATGGCATAATAGGAAAAGCATATTATAATAATTCAGCTCGTTTCGATTAGATTTTATATAGCCTTTATATTTTGTATTCTTTTATAATAGCCTTTAATTAGTCATTACGCGTTGTGTTAATTAGTAATTTATTTTGTTAGTGCATTTTAAACTCTTTATAGAAAGTACTCAAATACTAACAGAAATATATGTAGCTTTTAACGGGTTCAGCATGCATTTCTTTAAAATATCCTATTTGTTTTATTTTTATGTTGTAATTGTTAGCGTCTAGAGAGTATTAAATTTTTGACTGTTCAATTTCAGCATTTGCCGTTGCCTACCTGTAAACCAGAAAATTTCACCTTAAACATGTTATATCGTTAATTAAGGTGATAAAAAATATTTTGTTACACTAAAAAATTGCATAAAATATACCGATTTCATAGCTAAATATAGTAACACATCCACCTGGACTAACTCAAAATACTTATGTAATTGTTCCCATTATCAGTCCTTTTGATTTTAATAGCATTTTTGTGTAAATTTTCCTGTAATCATAGTAGAATTTAGTGTTTCTCTCTCTGAAAGAGAAAAGAATTTTATGTAAAAAAAATATAACTGATGAATGAGCTGTTTATTGAAGATTGCGTCCAAAAATGTCATGTATGATCTATAAATGTATGTGCGTACACACTTTTAACTACTCTGATTACTGATTGATTACATTTTACACTGAAAGCAAAGAAGGGAAAATAAAAAAGAAACGTCTACTTTTAACTGTGCTACTTAATAAGCAAAACAGATTTAAATATTCACGCAAGTGCATTCCTTTCCATCAATTTACTCATCATCATCATCATCGCTATTAAGGGCTCTGTTAACCTTGATAATGTGATAATTAAAGTTGCACCCATTTAATTACTTTGCATACAAGTGTGGATGGAGAGGCAATGTGTTGCATGAGCTGCTGCGAAGCAGCAGCTATCCAACGTCAGCATACTCATCTGCCTGCACAGATGTTTCAGTGCAAACTTGTCTATTGGCTTGGATTACTCATTCCCAAAAATCCCATCATTTTTTTGTACACATGTTTAATTACAGATTATATTTTTCGTCAATACTTTAAGTGTGAGGATTAACGGTAATTTACTGATTGGCCATTTTTTGGTCAATAGTTTCGTTTAGTTTAGTTTCTGTCAATTAGCTACCTGTTTTGTGAATCTTCTCTGTGAGGTTTTGACATTTGAGATGGAAAAGTGAAAGTTAATTAGAGACAAAGGTGGAGAGTGGAATTGTATTTTTTGAAAAATTAAGAGTGAAGATTTAATTGAGATGAATAGTAATAGTGGAAGGATGGAGGGGAAGCAAGGTGGTGGTGATGGAAATCCGGTACCTACATCCCCTCATGGTAATCCGTACGATATCAATGGTCCCAACTTTATTCCGGAAAAGTTCATTAAGAAGATTATATCGGTAGTTAAAAGTTATAGTAAATTAAATGTTGTTATATGATGTCAGGGTTGTTGGTTTGTGTGATTGATGATGTTTTTATTTGTGTTTTTGCAGGACTATTCGTTGAATAAGCTGATAGAAACGGAGTCGAGTCTTATCAGACAGACCCAGGATCTTGACTCGGATATGCAGACGTTAGTGTATGAAAATTATAACAAGTTTATTTTGGCAACAGACACCATTCGGAAGATGAAGACGGACTTTCGGGAAATGGAAGATAGGATGGCTTTACTCTCCAAGAACATTGCTTTGATTACGGATAACTCGGCCAACGTGTGTAACAGTTTGAAGGTAGGTTGTTATGCTACTTAATTATTTTTGGATTTTTATACTTTTTCGCTAGAAACTTATCTAATTAAACTAATGTTTGAATACAGGAGAAACGAGACAAAGTCAGTCGACTTTCTGGGATCAATGATCTTTTGAAGAAACTCAAGTTCCTTTTTGAACTTCCAAATAAATTGAAGCATTTTTACGAAGATAGTAACTATGAAGAGGCCGTCAAATGTTATCTGAATGGGGTCCAGTTTGTTAACGAGTTTAAACGATTTCCGAGTTTAGAAGCGATAAAGGGGGATTGTCAGCACATTGTGAAAAAAATTACTGACGATTTGTACAAGGACTTTGACGATGAAGAGGTACGACATCAAATTACGTCCCTAAATAATCTTGTTGTTCATAATTAAATATTAATTGATGTCTTTGTTTTGCTTCTAGAAATCCTCACAAGACCTTACAAGAAATGTGAGTTTACTCTTAAGCCTGGGGGAATCTCCTGAAGAGCTTGGCCGTAGACTTTTGGAAAATGCCTTGCCGAAACTTAACCAAAATTTGGAAAGCATTAAAGTGGCTGACTCTCCTAATGTAAATGATCACTCTCTCTTATTCAAATTATGCAAAGTGGCGTGTTACTTTATGTAAAAAGAATTTTATGATCGCTTTAGGTCCCTCTTGAAGAATTCATGGAACTGGGCTGCGGAATATTTTTGAGCAATCTGAGCTTAGTTATTGCCTCATTCTCACAAGCTTTCATTCAAACTACTGAGTAAGCGTTAACTATTTTAACTCTATGCTATACTATACTATCTAGTTTTCAAATATTACCGATATTTTTTTCTGTTTAGACTTGATGAGACTGCTCGCTTGGGGTCCCAAGAAATGCTGAAGAGATTCACAGTGAATTTAATGAAAGACTTTATGTTAATTATGCAACATCGGTTGACCTCTGAAGATGAGTTGAACAATATTCAGGCAGCGGAACAAAGAGATGAGTTGATAAAGGCCTTAGACCGTTTATATCGTAAATTAATGGCTATGGGAACATTAATGCCAAATACTGATTTTGCTCCGTAAGTTTCTTCAGATTTTTTAAGTATTATTACCACTAATGAAGTTCATCCCTATTGCAATTAAAATCTCTCATGTTTACTATTATTATTTTTAGTTCTGGACTGGATTTAACATTCCGTGTGGCAAAACTGGATGCTGAGCTGAGCCTCGACAGAATAAAAGCATCATTTGAGAAGGCCGTAAAAGACTCCAGTGTAGAGTTAACTTCTCATCCTGGCTCCTCTCAGGAGATCCTTGGCTCAATTCTTGCCACCCTTGTCCTTCAAATGAAGTCCAGTTTGACCAAACTACAAGAATTCTGTCGTGGCGACTTGCAGTTTGCACAGAATGCCGAGTTCCGTCAAAAAATGGCTGTGTTGAGTGTCCGGGAAGGATTAGTCGTGGCTGTGTTTAAGTATTTAGCAGATTTTGGAAGAAATCTTATTCAAGACGAGCAGTACAGCAACCTCACGTGGTTACTATTAGCCAAGCTCTATTTAGACATAGAAATAGGTACAGTGGAGTACATGGTAAATTCAGTGGAGACCAAGTTTGACATTCGACGAGAGAAAAAGAGTCAACTGCAAATGTATAAATTAACCAATGTGTCATCACTAACAACGGCGTTAAATGAAACAGCAAAGGCACTAGTCAAGGAATTTGTCTCCTGTCAAGGAAATTATATCTCAGAATTGATGAAATCCGCAGTATTAAGAAATGATCTTATGTCCATATCCAATGATCCCAGTGGTCCCAGTCAACAAATGAAACAAGTTATTGAAGTGCTCACAACTTTGGAAAAGCAAGTGGATTCAATATTCCCCGATTCGGATTCGTCAACGTTTTTGAAAAGCGAGAGGTCTTCAGATTCTTCAAGGCGATCTCTTAGCACAGCTGGAGGAAGGGGTCCATCAAGGCCTAACTTGTGGTCTGGCTTCAATCCTAACATGGCAACCAACATTCAAAAGCTGTTTTCAGAAAAGGTGGAAATCTTTGGGAATGTAGAGCTCCACAAAAGTGACATCATGATGGCTGTGGTTAAAATTGGATTGAGGGTAAATAAAACTTAAAAATTCTATTGTGCATTATGATCAACCTCGTTTGATATGAAGATTAATTATATTTTAATTAAATTGTCATTGTTATTACAGGCTCTGTTGGAGTGCTTGCGACAAAAGACTTTATGCAATTTCGGTCTTCGCCAGATACAAGTGGACGTTCTCTACCTTCAAATGTACTTGTGGCGTTTTGTCAACAACGAAAGTTTCTTGTATTCCTTGCTTGATGAAATACTGGCAAGTTCAATTCAACGATGTGTCAATCCATCCTTGCTGGAAGCGTCCGTTGTAGAATCCTTGGCGGAAAAGTGATCTCACATAAATGCTAAACTGGGTATTAGTGTACTTTTTCCTTTACAAATGGCCATAACTATCTTTTAAATTAATCCTGTATTTAATTCAGTAAAGGTGGCTATACTATAGTAAACATTGTTATGTATATAATGAGACAATCCGTTAAAGTCTTTCTGTACATTTAATACTATTGATTTATTTTTGAAAAAAATACTACTACACATGCAAAAATTAAAATCGTCAAGTAATAAAAACTGTCGTAAATCTTCTTAAACTATATGAAATTGCCATCATTATAATAACGTAACGTCATTTCCACCTAAAAAACTCTAAAACGTCTATTAAAATCTTCATCGGAAATAATTAGCGTGTATCAGCTTGCCCCATTGCTGCTACCTATCCTGCTTTCTCTTATTTTTGCATAAACGCTCATTCATCTTATAAAAATCCGTTATATAACCGTTCATGATTGTACTATTTGCATAGTTAAAACTTATTCATTTTATTTAACTTGCTTCATTATTTTCACAAAATAAGTATTTACCCAGACCAACATAATGTGTACATGTGCATGCCAACTTTACAGACTCTTTCTTTCTCTCTATTTCACACCATCCATGAACGATATCGCACAATCCTTTAATAAATTTCCTCTGCGATGATGCTTGTACAACGATTCATAAGAGAACTCATCTCACATTACACGATTGTACTCATTTTTTCATCCTGCTACTGCTTCTTCTCACTTTCAATTTGCTTCCACTTTTCTACATCATCACAAGAATATAACCCTTTCATTTACTCATGTGCTCTTCATATAATATCTCATCCTATGCAATAATATATCAAGACCTGTCATTTTTCTCAATAATCCTGTTGTAGCTACTACAATAATAATAGCAACATGGTTTAAAAAGCGTTGTGTCTTCTTCACTCTCAATACTGGTTAACCGACTCTTTGTCGTCGTAATGAATGATGAATATTCAATCAGTGAAACACCTGTGGCATATGTGCTCCTGTCTGGTTTCTGCTGTCATACCACCATGAAATAAAATAAAAATGTGCTGCTGGTGATGGTGATGGTTATGATGCGGTGGCTGGATACTTTTGGCGTTTATTTTAGCAGTGCTCATATCACTATTCTAACCATCCTTTCATATATCTCCATGTACAATTTTCTATAATGCCCCTATCGTCATCATCCCCACAGATGTAAGAATTAAAGAAGCAGATTGTATAAACCCAACAAACAAATTTTTTTAAACATCTTATTTCATCATACAAGCCTAATTTTCCATTCACATAAAAATTTGCTTGCCGACACAACATTTACCAAAATCCATTTCAACCAGAGAGCCCTGCCTTTTCACTCACTCCAAATTTCCATCATGCAATGATGTATCCTAATTTCTATACTACTTATCTTCCGGATAATGCTGTAGTTTCTCACTGCTAGCAAAACAGGTAAAAAAACACACGTCAAGAGTGTTATTTTAGGGGACAAAATAGAGATTAATGAAGATACGTATTTTAATTCTCATTGAATGAATGACGGTTTAGAATTTAGAAGGAAACAACAAGCTACATTAGATCAGTATACCAGCATATTATTCATTGCATAAAAAATAATGTTACTACAAGTCACGCCTATTGTTCTCAGCTTCTCTATTCACTCTTTTTTTTAAAACTGTTTGGATATATATCGATAAGTATGAAATATTGTAATCTGTATTTTTTTCATCATTTTTTATCCAAATCATGAGCATACGTATTCATATACTCTCTCTGGCTGGTTGTTTGACAAAGAACGGAAGAAGGAAACCTTGCGCGAGGTTCCACTTCTCGTTTCGTATGCCATTTCACGTTTCCCGAATTTTACTTCCAACTCGCGTCTTGTTCCTCATTTCTATCATTACCAGCATGTGTACAGGTAATGGTAACAAGGTGATATAATTATTATACAGGTAACTTGTTAATAAATGAAAAGAAGGAGGGGGATTATTAGTAGAGAGGTGGATTTACTTTGTTGCAATATTGAATTGTTGATTGCTTCTCAATTCATGTCTATCATTCAATTATCATTCCATTCAAGTAATGTGTTGGATATGAGTCAACAGCACAAGTTTAATACGTTTTGCTTATCCTACCATTAAATAGATTTTTTTCTTTCTTTTTAAATGGTACATACTAAAGTAATTATATAATATTTATAAATACTATGTGCTGTCTATATACTTTTACCAAGAATTCAATCCCAACATAGAACCATGCAAGCCGTATGCAAGATATTTTATGATTGTTATTGTACATCGTATCGATATCGTCATTTTTATAACGTGGCATGCATTCCCTTTCAGTTGGAGATAATATTGTATACTTGTTTAGCAAAAAATATATAATAGTAAGTTTATTAAATAATCTTTTCGGCTATCCTGTACCACTTCTACTGGAGAAAAAGGTTAGTTGAGGTTGAGGGTTTCAGTTGGGAACAGAAGACTGGAGGTATTAGCTTGCTAATAAAAAATTAATATTTTAACGAGAGTACAATTCAATTAGGTAGTGGTGATCGTAGTGTGATTTTTTGGGCTTTTTAAACTACTTCCTATTCTTCCATTCAAATTCTCGCCCACTGATTATTTTTGAAAAAGCGTTCACTGGAGGAACCTCTCGTGTCTGTATCGTCATTCCGGTGGAGGAAGGACTTAAGAAACCGTCAAGTTTCTGAAGCTGAGGCCGTCGTCAACAGTATCTCAACAAACTAACTTTTCTCGTTCTCGCAACCTAACCGTCCCCTTTGGATGGACTACATACAACAACTTTCACATAAAACTGTACAGATATTCCTTCTGGTTTGTGACCGTTCTAATGGGCATTTTCACATTTTTCAATGTGCTCGTGAGTTCGTTCACAAACCAAAATATCTGTAGTAAGTCATCATTTACTAATATCATCAGTAATTCACATTTAGTGAAAAAAAATCTTCCGTTCGACCAAAGACACTACAAAAGGAAAAGCAGCATCAACCCAGCATCCATCTTTATTTTCACTCGTGCAAGCCATACAACACGCCTCTCTCTCTGGCCGGTGGTCAGTCTACCTACCTGTCCTGCTGCATTTATGCTTGCTTGATTAGACCTACAAAAAAGCAAATATGGACGACAAAAATGATGACGATGAGAACGTAAGTCTTAATTGGTTTTAATTAAAAATAGATTGGTTCTTTTACTCTTCATATTATAATCCTTTTAACATTGCTCTTGCTACCCTTCTCTCAAACCAACCAGTTTTATTTGAACACGTCACTCCAACACGTATTCACAAACAATTGGGCTGTAAATGAGTGGCGTGTGCTGAGATTTTTGGGTGAGCAGAAAGCAAAGGAAAATATATTGCATTATTATAAGCCAAGTTGCATCAAGTTGAGTGGAGTCATCATCCCTTTTATTTGTGAGTACCTACATTAAAAGAAGTGTGGCTCATTAGTATTACTTGCTGCAATTCTACTACTTCCTTTCCTTAATGTTTCCTTATTAACTCCCTGTCTCTGCCACTACTACTCCAATAATCACTCAAGAGTGGAGTCCCCAACTATTTTTTGTAATAAAAAGCAAGCAATTCGTGTGGATATGATTATTTATTATTATGAATGGAAATTTGTCATGGTGACTGTCTGGGTTATAGATGGTGACGGGAGAAGGATCATTATCATTAGAAAAAATAAAGTGGCTTAAATTGTAATAGTAAAAAAAGATTCGCCTTTTTTTCTCAAGCATTGATTCAGCATCGTCACTAATCGTAAATAAATACATGAAATGAGCAATGAAATGTATAATGCGTGTATTGGCTGTATATAATAGGAAATGTTATATAGTCGGAGTTTAACGAGTTGGTAATATTCAATGCTAAATTTGTTTGATGGGCTGATCTTGAGTCATTAACGCTGAAATTTGAGCTGTGATTCCTTTTTCCAAACCCATTAATTTCATAATAAGCATCAATACCTATTTATGTACGTAAATGATGAAAGTACCTTTTCTGGTTGCTGAATTGGGCTATCGGTAATAAAGTAAAGGATGTCTTTTAGGTGGTAATTTAGATAGGAAAGAAAACTAATATGCTATTAGATATTTTGGTCGGGGTATAGTCTGGTAAACATTTAAGTTATTTTAAGGCTGCTTATCGTGACATGTCTCAAAGTGGTATTAATTTACTGTTATTGCTTGCACGTAGTAACCCAATGAACGATTTTTATGTTAATGACATCTTTTTGGGTTAACAGCATAATTAGCATTTTTCTTTTGCTCTATTGAAATACACGTTATTTCTTTGTATCTACCGTTCTATGCATTTTTACTAATCAATCGTTTTCGATATGCGATACGTGGAACTAATAAATGGCTGTTCCTATTTGAAGATATAAGGTTTGTGGGAAATCGTATGAATTATTGTCAAATCATTATTTGTTTAAACCGATAAATCAATAACAGTTAAACTAATAGCCAAAGAAACATTTTTGTCCTATTTAGTATTTAAATTTAAGTTATAACAAACTGAACATTCAAAGCATTTAGGTTTAATCAGGGTAGCGTGGTCAGTTATCAGATAGACTCCATGACACTTTTGTTAGATATTAAGATATTAACGATCCTACATTGATATCAACAATGAATATGGATTTAACTGCTAATGAAGTGTTTCATACTAACTATAATTACTTGGCTCATTACCCCACCAACATCATTATCAATTATCAGTTTTAAGGATCTACTTATCTTTATGAAGACGTGCTTTCTCTGTCACGTCTACTAATTATGTTTACTAAATATTCCATAATTGTTCAGTTTAATTTCATTCTCCGTACTGCATAACCTTGAAAGGTCTAGCTACAATAATTATGATTACGTTTACCCATTTACTGTTTCTTGAGGGTTCGGTGTGGGTTTTTTCTACATTAGCGTTGAAGACAATTGGTGCTGAGTAACGCTTTTAAATACTCTAAATTTTAACTTTTACTGTAGTTATAGGTTTGCATATTACACAGGAAAGGAAGCTGTTAAATGCTTAGTTGATGAACTCTATGCTCTTATGCAATGGTGAGGTGTGGCAAGCATGAGGATGACTCATTTTTCACTGACGAAATGGCACGTTTGTGACATTTGTGCCATTAAGTCATCATAACTCCAAGTGGCCTTAATCTCATCTTAGGAATATAATCCCAAAGAGTGACAGAAAGGTTTCAACAAAGTGTACAGACTTACTGTGCACATTATAATTTAAATACAAACCGTGAGTACGCTACACAACCCATGCTATACATTTTCATTGAAATAAACAGGATTAAATACCAATACAAGGAAAACCGTTTTACAAGCTATAATAAAGGCGTAGCTGCGAAGATGCAACTGGACAGGCTTAACTAAATACAGAGTATATTGTAAAAATATGATATAGAGAAACATAATTTTCGAATCTTAAGATAATTGGAATCAATACTGCCAATCATACTAACTAATTTTTTGAAACTTTTATAAGATTAACATGATTCACAGGATTGTGGCTGAATAAATTGCCCCGGAATAATATGTCTGTGTGAAACAGCACAATGTTGGACACAGATGGACAGACAATTTTGAAATATCATTAGAAGTGCTTACATGTACTTTATATAATTAATAATGAACAATAAATAGGAGTCATTTTCAAATGACAAATAAGGCACAAGCTATGATGACTGAAGACACGTTCCAGGCATAATATGAGGCACAAGCATTATTTTTCTCATTATCATTAGGATCCAGGTGAGTACTCTAATTTATTCATTGCTCCCCTTTCATTGTACAACAGAGACACAGAATGGAGACATGTAATGAAAAGGTAAAAACAATTACGTTGAGAGTAAGCCAACCCCTAGTTTTCCATTCATTCATTAAAGAAGGTAAGGAAATTCATTAACAGGTTCATTGTCTGCCTCTCTATCTGCGAGGGAGAGAGGATGATGAGCACAAGCTATATACTCAAACTCAAACATAACAACAATATGGAACGGTTGCAGATGAGATGAAAGAATATTATGAAAGCAACCGTATTTTATCGGAAAGTGGTAATATGGTAATTAACAGGTCATTAGCATTTTAAATAGACTAATCACTTCATTATCAGATAGCCCGGGACGAAACTAAACCTTATATATATTTAAGGGTCAGGAAATTTATGTACTCATGGTACCAAGTTAAGTGGTCTCGTGCACACTGTGAATTTTCTATCTGTTCTTACAACCAACACTATTGTGTCTTTTATTTTATTCCAAGTAGTGTACCTTTGTTTTCAGAAATTCGGGAACTAATTTTCCTTTATATGCATTTGTTTGTGAGTAACCGACTTAAATTCCCGTGGAAACTAAAATCGGAAGGAATCCCGGCTGAATCTGTTTCCTCAAAAACATTTTATTGTTTGGTCCCTCGCTCAGGACAGGTAATATTTTCATTTTGTTCTTTTCATAATAATTTTGTCATAATTCAAGAATTTAATCATCGACCGAGTGACATGTATAGATTTAGACTTTAAGTCAAATAGTCATAGACACGTACAATTAAACAAGAAATCATAGTTGATTTCCAGATAGAAACATTCCTTACATTTATCTTGGTTGCGTGGTGGGATTGTAAAAAAAAGGCAAACTTTGTAATTTGTAATGGCAGACTGTGAAAAAGGAAAAGCCTGTGCTGAATATTCCTCCCTCATTTATGTCTCATTGATCCCACCAAAGCACAATAAAAATACAACATTATCACATCCCATCATCATCGCGTACTTAACGTATAGCACGGCGGATTATTACGGTTTTCATCTTCGTCACAGTGAATAAACCATACAGAAAATAATGTAGCACCGCTCTCGCTACACGTTTTAATCCAAGTAGCATTTGTATTAATTTTAGCATAATTGCTGCATATAACTTATATACTTACTGTACAGTTTAATATAAAACCCATGAAACCCAGTCTGTCTCTTTGCATTTTGCGTGCAGCGTATATCTGTACTCTCTGGTAATAGTTTCATGTAAATAGCAACTTATAATTTGTAACTAAAGTAGCATTCCAACTGACAAAAGTATATACGTTTCTTGGCTTGTTATATAGTTTGATGGAATTTTATAGGCAATCTTTTCAATGCATTAAAACTATTTGGAAAGCTATATAGTTAGTAGGCTGGTATATGGATCTAGATATTCTTTCCTTCTGACAACGTCATATTCACTGACTTGTCAAGAAAACCGTCAGTAAGGTGATGATAGAATAAAATATTTGAATTTGTAAAAGAATGGAATGACACCGTTTCTTCCACTTGATTCATTTGAAGCTGCCGAATTCATATGTCTTAAATAAACATACAAGACAGCAGGCGGCATGCAAGGGAAAAAATGAGTACGAACGATGGAATGCTGCTCGTTTCTCAGAATATTTTATTATTTTACATAAAATCCTTCTACTGCTGTCAACTAACAAAAGAAATTATACTATATGTTATTTTAAATTTCGTTTATAATAATTCAGTCAAAATCAATCTTCGTTTCATTTTTATGCCACCTGTCTACCAACATAATATATCGTCCTGATCATGGGCTCGTTTTTAATATAAAAATTTTCCAGTGAACGACGGAACACTTGTTTAAATATGCGGTTTTTTAATTATTCCTCATAGTACACAAACTATTATGACATGTCATCATATATCTACATTGCCAGAAATAAAAATCATTCAAAATTCTCAGTATGACACACACACATTGTTAAACCATCATCCAATAAAGTACACTTGCATTTTCCACCAACAAATTTGACACAAGTAGGGATAAAGAAGAGATAACGAAACCGCATGAAATAGAACAAGCTAGCCACAGTGCAGTTCCACACAGCAACAATGCATATTATCTCTAGATAGGTAGCGTTACAACAATCACACCTGCAGAAAAAAACAGACATTTCAAGAGAATACAACATGTCATGTTACATATATATATGCTTTCATAGTGAAAAGCAGCAGAAGAATTGAAAATAAATATGATCAGAAAACCAACATTATACATTTTTTAGAGAAGTAGGCAGATGTTCCAATAAATAGACAAAAAATAATATATAGTAGAAATATCACCAACTAATATAATTTATTGGAGAAAAAAATTTATATGAAATGGAAGATAGGGGGCCGTTATTACAGGTAAGTTATTAAACTACCATTTTTTTATGATCATCATCCAATTTGCCATGTTGTTATATTACATATATAAAAATAATATTCTACACGTTTACTTGTTACATTGCATTGTCCAATTGACAGAGAAATAGTGGTCGTAGAAGAGTCGTAGTAGTAATATGTCATGCCATGCACAATTGAATGATCATAATAATATAAGCAGCAACAATAACCACTCTAGTGGGCCATTCAAAGCAAATACATTAATGCAGCGTTGAATATTATTATTATATATATTTTTACGAATGATAAAATGTTCACACACGACTAATCGTCATCTCGCTCATCCTTCCTTACTCTCACTCTCTCAAGCACATACACACAATGACAATAAATTATTTATTTATTTTACCGGAGCAGGAGTACAAATCATTGTCGTCATTTACCATTATTTCTCGTAAAAATTAGGACGTGCAAGTAGTACCTCTGTTGTCAATACATTTACCTACAAAAACCACCGGTTAAAATTGCAACTACATTTTTACACTCGTTTTTTTCCTACGTGTGTACTCTCTACATACTTTCTTTCAAGTATGTACCGTAAATTTTATTTATTGAAAGTTTTAACCTATAGTGCAAACAGTGGGAGAAGTTTGCAGAAAAATATAGATGAGATTAATATATTTTAAAATATATTCATTGCATTTTTTTTTAAATATTGTGTAATTGTAGAAGAGTTAAAAGTAGAGAAAAAGGTGGAGAGTAGGAAAAAAATGTGTGTGAAACATACTTTTTTTGGAAGATTGATAGAAAGAAACTACTCATGTGGCCTGGCATATTGTGTGTGGCATCAGGCAGCTCTAAATTGAGGTTTCACCACCACCATTATCATGATCGTCTTGTCATTATCCTTCTCCTCCCAGTTAAGTTGTACACACGCTAAAAAAATGTATATAGTTGGATTGAAGGTGTAGAGGTGTAGCTCCAAGTCAAAAGGTGTCGAACTGGAGTTTTTCGATTGAATTACCATTAGAAAGGCAGAGTTTTGGAGAATTATAGTGTGTGAGGTGAGATGAGAGATGATGATGGGAGATGTGGATAAACGATAGGAAAGAAGAACAAGTCGAAATCATCATTGCTATTGTTATTGATTATCTTGAGAGTATTTTAGTGCTAACCTAACGTGCGTCGCTTACACGCTCAGCTTCGGCTCAGTTCAGTCAGTCAGCTTCTATTTGTCTGTTGGGGCCTTTGTTGCGGTGTGCTGCGTTGTCATATAATGTGCACAATGACAGCTTTTTTTCTGCTGAAAGCAGTTTTGGAGGAACTTTGACTTACGGTTGGATGATAATTTTTTTTGTACAAATAAATTACTTGTTCAGTTCTGAGAATTGTGTAGTTAAAAGTAAATTGTTAGTGGGAAGGAGTAAAATGACACGTATGAAAAATATCATACGTGTAAGGATTGACGAAATGTGTTCTGGTAAAGAGAGTGAACGGGTAAAAATTAGGGTTTCTAAATTATTTATATTTGTATTTTTCAGTGAATATTCCAGTCCAACGCAATCAGATAGATTGGGATGCCATGGAATTCCAGTGATGAGGTGACTTTCCTTTGTTGTAACTGCTACACAAAACGAAGCTTGGATTTTGGATGGATATAGGGGCCTACTTTTATTAATGGACTAACATTTAGAGGAGCTTAATGGAGCTGCCTACTTTGACATTTCCTTTAACTCATCAATGGTGGAGGAATCAAAATCAAAAAGTTCGCATGGCTAAGTAGTAGCGCCGCAGGTGAAAGTTTTTGCTTATCGCACCCGCGCCCTACTCCTTAACAATGACGGCTTTTTAAATACATCTTGATTTATTGCCTGATACATCTACAACGACAGGATTGGCAAGTGGTTTTTTGAACATCAACGGTCATCAATCAACGTTAGCTAACCACTGGTAAGTTTTCCCTAACATCCAATATTTCTTTTTAAACTGTTAAATTTTATTGAACGCTTAAAATTCGTATGTACAAAATTTTAAGGAAATAAAATCTATACGTAATTGTCGTTAAAAACTATATTTTGAAACTTCATACCCAGGCAGTTATTTTTACACATTTTTTTGCTAATACTCATGATACCTTCCATCTTACTTTTTCCTACCCACGATGATATGACGTCGACCAAGTGATGTCATCAGGCTATTATATAAATCTACATAACCCACTTCATAATTTCATATCAAGAAATAGAGTTTGGCGTCGCGTTATCATATAATGATCTATTATTCTATAATGGTCTATTATTATCTTAATTACCACATTTGCGATTTGGTTTTATTTTTATTCTTAATGAAAGCGACAAGTCATTTACAGTCAAAAATAGTATTAGTGCACAGTTTAACCCATAATATCCTTCACTACACACTCCTCTGAAATGTTTCAAAATTCTGTCCTAAATTAAATGCTTTAGTTAATAGAGCAATAGACCTACCTAATGGCAGGTCAACACTTTACAATTGTCATAGAGCTTATGCTTAAGATGAAGAAAAAAAGAAGAGAAATCAATATGCTTCTGGTTTCTATCTTGAATGACATCATCCCAACTGGACCAGCAATCAATTTAAACTATTCATAATGGTAAATATCAACAGTCCCAAATTTAACGGAATCATATACATATATACCGTAACACGGTAACCATTCCACAACATTAAAAGCATATATAAGTCCACATTGAGTAAATAAAAGTGAAAAACTATTACTATTAATGCATACATTTAACATTAAAAACATCCCCTCTCTGTCTTTGCAACATTATTTTCTTTGCCAGGATCTCACTTAATATTTATACACACATATAAATATAAAAAGGAAACACAGATTTACGGTACGTTCTTATGTTCTCGAAAAATAGCACATGACTGCGTTAATAATAAACGGACCAACATTAACAATCGTCCAGATTCACGACGACGATGATCATCATCATGATGGATATAATAGGCAAAGGAAGTGGAGAAAATGAGAATGAAACCATTTTTAATAGATGCATACGGTCTGGCGAGTGCAGCCTCCAACAAACCATATAAGAAAAAAAGAATCATCCCAGAGATCCCTGCAAAGAGATGTGATATATGAGGGAAAAGAGAAAAATAATAGCAAATCCGTGCACTGCACATGCACACAATTAAAGCGGCACACGGATTTTCTCTTTTATGCACAGCATCCCCAGTCATCATGAAGCAATGAAAAAAGATACTGACTGATGCTTCCCAAATGCATGATGTTTTTTTTGGCGTCCCCTCTTCGTCTTCTTAAATTGACCGACGCTTGCACAAAGGGCCATATCACAAAGTAAATGCACCTGGGCCCAGAGCAGGCCATAACGAAACCTATATCATTC
>JAHZMV010006790.1:0-24055 GCA_027743765.1 Coecobrya sp. COE2
ATTTCCAAAATAAATCCAACATCCATAGAGGAACCCTATATGTAAGGTCAATAATTGACCTTGTGTATGACAGGTGCTTATCATCCTTAACCCAAGGTACTAAAACTTCGGCATTGACGCAGACAGACAGAAAAATTTGGCAGACTATTGCATAAGTCTGCTTGCTCACTCTTCAAACTTTCATTTACGTAAAATATGCAATCATAACAAGTCCAATGCCCTGTATTTATATATATTTTTTGTCATGTCATTGGTAAACAATGTTTCATTCTAAAGAAAGAGCAAAGAAAGTCATGTCGTGTAATAGTAATGTTAGTTCTAAGCCAAATGGATGCTGTAAATAATAGGTAGGCTTCAAACACCAGACTAGATTTTTATAGAAATTGTCTATAAGCGACAAATTGTGGTAATTTAGAGCTTCCTTTTTGACAATTAGGTTGACTGGAGTTACTTGGTTTCTAGAGGCAAGGGAATGCATATCATAATGCCGTTGGCATTAATGATGCATTGTGTATGCGCAACTGTAATGTACGTTAGAGGAGTATTTAATGATTGGAATACATTTTTTGTATAAATTGTTGTACTATGAAAAGTAGGGCTTCATTCATGTTCATTCTAAATAAAGTGGTTTTCCTTCCAGGATAAAAAGTAAATCAATGCCGCAAACGACATAAGTCGTCAATCACCGTTAACATCACTGAGGTTTGCTTATGCTTGGTATGTTCTTTGACCGGAAGAGTGCATAATTATATTTGGAGCATCGTGCTATACGATGAAAGTAATAGTAATAATATCATGTATATCAACAAACGAAATGTGTATCAATCTATATGTCTAAATGCTGAAAGAAATTGTGCAGTTTATTAACTCGTAATGAAGATGTGATAGAAGATTTATTGTTGCCATCTTGGATTAAGCTAGAGTTCGTACTTAAGATAAAAGGTAAAAGCAGCATAGAATAATAATACATATTGTTTATATTCAATATTATGCATTTTATAAATGTATTCTTTTTTTAAAGTTAGAATTCATTCAATAATTAAAATTGTAGATGGAGTATCGTTAAGCGAATATTTTTTTCTATTAAGCAACAGAATATTGTCGCCAAATTGGGCATTATTTTTGCCGAATTTCGTAGAAATTTTGCAGTATTGACCTACATCTAAACGATGTTTTGATATTTATTAGTGGGTGAAAAGTATGCAGGGTAATTATTAAACATTACCTTTATTCTACTGACGCTGATTATTTTATCATGTATTCAATGACGTATGCATTCTTTAACAGTATACATCAGTGATCCATTATTCCATTCCAAATATTTCACGTGTATAAATTCGAGGCGACACTTTTACTACATAGCGACTCTAACTGTATGGGCATTCTACCTCCGAGTTGAGAAAACAATTCCTAAGTTTGTATAACAAACAGGAACAATTCTTACGTATGATCAGATCTTAAATGCTATTGATGCGACGTTGTTATGATACTAAAATACTAAGAATAAGATAATTTTACACAAATAACCTGCAGAAGCGTCACCGCTCCATTTCTTGTTTATTTGTTACTAAAGGAAACTCTTACATGCTGTCAACTCTGACGTACAAATATAGTAACTTTTTATATAATGTATAATGAATCTACCTTATATTTGTTTTTAACTAAAAATTCCTATTGGATTAATTGATAATGTCAACTTGAACTTGTAAATGACGGGAAGACATACTCGAATACAGTTTGGCAAACTGAGTATGCACATGCTTGCTACGATATTTTAAAGACGATTTTTACCTACAATACAACTTATCAGGATGCATATTTGCTTGCATGGTTGCTCTTGCTGTTTTCACAGGCATCTATCATGATAGTGATTTTTAAAGTCGACTGGATAGGAATGAAAATGGACCAAATCGTTGCTTCGTATCTCTCACAAAACGGCTTCATGAGTACTACCACCACCGCACCAGGATCAAGAATCCCATGAAAAGTGAATACATCCCAGAGAATCACTGGAAGGTTACATGCATGCATGTTCACGCTAAAGCTTCAACATATTTCCATTTCTCCCTCATCATCGTCCACAAAAATATTATGGTAAACATCCTTATTACACTGTAATAGATACAATATGCATACAACATATAGGTAATACGTCCAAAATTTACTCGGAAAAAATAATGTACACAACACGCAAGTTTTTTTGACTGATGAACAACAACAAGTGTTCAGAGTTCAGAGCAGTACTTTGTGTTACTTTACCTAAAAAGATCATATTCAATTCCCTATGAAAGTATTCAGTTATATATTCAATATTGGCTAAATGCACAGAGATGCATACTCACATAATGAATTAATGTTACCAAGCCCCACCATGGAAAAATAGTAAAATGCTTATTTGACTCCAGTTAGGAGAAATGTCCATATTATAAAACATAGCATCTGTATAACATTATTTTTTATACTTGTTGCATGCCCAGGAGACCCTCATCCGCTGTAAATAATATTCCATGACTATGACATACAGGAATTCACTCTCTACATTGTTCACTGACAAAAGTCCATAAGCTTTTATGCCCAAATACGAGCACATCTCCTCACATGTGAGCAAACAACTGATTTAACTAAATTGCATATGTGCGTAGAGAACAGTAAGAGTAAATGCAAGTAATACTGTTCAGTGAGGGAGGCAGCCAAGATAAGATATGTTTATATTCGAATTTCGATGCTGAAAAGAAAGAGAGGACATGAGCATAAATATAAATCCTAATACAGTATGACTTCTAGGCACGTCAGGCAAGAATGTGCTTAAGGATTAAGGAAGGTTAATGATCATTATTACAACAGCAGGAGTAAGCAGCAGCATAAGTGTTGCTTATAATCATCCTGATTGCTCAAGTAAAAGTGTTTGCTCCCGTTTATTACACAGTGCCATACTGAAAACATGTTATGTGTGCAGTTCTGTTAAATGAACATTACTACACAAGTTAAAAAATTGTTCTCAGGAATGTCAATTTGGTTAATGTAGCCATAAACTGGATGACGATTCTACGAATCAAAACAAATACTACATACATACATACATATATGCAAAGTATCTACACACATTACATACATAACACATAAAAAGATAATTAAGTTTGCTTGTTCACATTTTTTAATGTTGTTGTGAAACTACTCATATTCATTACTATTATTAAATTATATATGTTTTATCCTGCCTGCATTTTTCGTCATTTTAAGCCTAAATAATAAATGTTGTGTTGTGGTTGTTCGTCGCAAATGAGTTTTTTATCGTTCTCTTCGTTTGAATTGCGCAAGTGTCGGTGTTCTACTCTCGATTTCACATGAAGTAAATATTATTCACAATTTGTACCTTCATTTAATATTGTGCATGTTACATTATAATGTGCATATATGTGGATTTTCGTGTGGTCCTGTTATTCGCTCAAGATAGTAAAATCCATGGTTAAAATATGAAAAAATACACATATTAATAAGTGCTATTTACCATACAACTTATGTTGCCACTTATTACACACATCCCATAAAACAATGATGTTTTAGTGCAATTTTTTATTCTTCCACGCGTTAAACGATATACTTTTATCCAAACCCAATTAGTCATTCCATACACACCCAGAGAGAAAAATATAAAGTATATCAAACTGGGAAGTTGGGAAGCCCGACAGACAACAGTAGTGCACAGCAAATGCATAAGAGTAAGTAAAAGTACTGTAAAAACCAGTAACTACGAATAAAATGAAATGTATACCTGCTTAGTTGAGTGCAATTTTTTTAACAAATAACTAGGTATATGCACATAACTAACTATATGGTTATTATAAACTACTCATTCTTCCATTATCTCCGTTCATTTAATGCCGACATTGAGACATATTTTTTTCCTTATCTGTGCACATACACGACACATTGATATAAAAAGAATAAATCTTGTTTTTACATCTTCCCATTTTATACATATATGTAATAAATTCTATTTTAAGCAGTGAATCTTCTCCCCCTTTTCTCCATCTCTTCACTCATTCAGTTGGTACGTGTGTGAAGGGAAATGGTTTGTATCTTGTGGATCATCGTGCCGTGTCATCTTAAATTCAAGACAGTTCACTTCACACGCCTCTCTCATTCCATTTGTACGAATACGAATGACAAAGACCAAACTTCTATGACTCATCATTGGAAGCAGTAGAGCGTATAGCTTATTATTATACAGTCATTTAGCTAGTTTGACAGTTTTTATCATTTTTCTTCTTTTTTCTCTCTCCACAACTCACTCTCCGTTGCAAGGTGAGATAATTTATATTTATTCAGCTAATTACCAAATACTGTGTTTGCGAGTAAATAAATATATTATACAGACAAATAAAGCGTGCATTGTGCTCGGTCGAGTGGAAGTGCTAAAAGAACCATGATAAATGGGAAGGTATATAATAACCTTGTGAAACTATTGTGTTCAAGATAACGTACTCCAACATACTAATATTCCAGCTTCCATTTTACATTTTTTACAATTTTTTGTGATGAAACTGCCATCGTAATATACACGTAGATATTTTTGCTATAAGGAAACTTTCAGACATATAATTCCAGCAGAATAGAAAGAAAAATGTAAATTGATACAAACTGATGGTAAATAACAACAAGGCTGTGTAGTGAATGCACTTTATGGATTTATCAATACTTAATAAAAAAAAGTAATTAAGCAAAAGTGAATGTGAATGCGTCATCGGAAGGTAATTATATATATTCGCCTGGTAATGGAATATAGGATCGATTCTGTATCAATAAATTGTAGCCAACTTTTGTGATTATTGTTGGCAGAGACAGCTTCCTTTCGAATCATTGTACTTTCCTTTGTTGCATGTCAGTGAAAAGAGGAAAGATTGGAGTGTAAACTTTCTCCAAATTCTCCAACAGAGGTCAGATGCAACAGGAGGAACGAGATTATACTAGTGCCTTGCTTTCTGAACTGTTGTCTCCCTTTGCCCTCCAAAACGCTTCCGAATCACTGGAACGAGTGAAAGCATGAAGTGTTGAAAGTGTTTTACAAAAGTGCACAATAACATTGCGTTAGATTTTTTTAGACATTTTTAGTGATATAGTTGATACATAAGTAGTCATCATGAAGGCATTGAAATCAATTTCGAAAATTTTCCCTGGTCGTCGGGAAAGTGAAGCTACTATGAGCATTGGCGCACCAACGAATGTTCAACGGGGACTGCATGTTGTGAAGGATCAGCAGTCGGGGGCATTAATAGGTCTTCCTGCGCAGTGGGAAACGGTGATTCGTCAAGCCCTCACGTAAGATATAACAAAATGATTGGGTTGAGGAGAATATTTGAGAGGAAAATGTGATGTCATGTGAGAAAATGTAAGATATAAATCTGCTATACTTTAGTATGTAAACCTTGTTATTTTATGTACAGAACTGATGACTTGGAGAAGTATCCCCAAGAGGCCGTCCAAGCGCTCAAATTATTTATCGCAATTAAAAATAAACAGCCGGGCGACTTAAAGCTTCTTACTGATATCGATGACGAGTCTAAAGCTATTGATAATGCATTGATAGGTAGGTATTATATTCATAAATTAATCAAGTAAATATGAATGATATTTGGGCATTGTTTTATGCTTGGAAGTTGCTCACTTCATGTACTAGTATACTGCGTACATTTCATGTTAATTTTTAATTATGCAGAGGATGAAAAGCTCGAAGCTGCTCCGGAATTGCCCCCGAAAACACGAATCGATCCCACTAAAGACGCAAAGGTAGACATTATGTCGAATGGCTTTAATTTACATTTCTAATTTACTTTGTTGATAATATATCTCATAACGTGATATGGCCCTCTTGTGGATTTCAACCTAATTTTAGAACGAATTGAAGGAAGAAGGTAATTTGTCTACCCCAGCCATTAGTAGTCCACAGAACGCGAGAAAACCGAATACTGACACAACAATATTAAGGAAGAAAGAGGACCCCAATCGGAACTCGGACGATGTGATGAGTCAAATGAGGCAAATTTGTAATCCAAATGATCCCTTCAAAAGATTTGACAAAGACAGAGAAGTGGGTTCTGGGTGAGTTATAAATTAACTTTTATGGACAAAAATACTTCACAAGCATAGAACACAAAGAACAGGGGAAAGTTGAGAAACCTAAATTTTCACTATTCACTTTCAGTAGTCTATTTTACACATGGCAGCCTACACTGGTCAGATCATAAAAATGACATCTTTCAGTAAAAAACGACCAGTGTTATCTAGTTACCGTTATAAATCTCAAAACGGCCCTGTAGGAATGATCTAACTTTTAAACGATTTGTAGTATTTGTAGAAGCGAGCTTTAATTCGCTCCACCTTGTGACTTTTCACTTTCTTTTAAAGAATTAAATGCTCATATATGCATAGTTTGCTTTTATCTATCTAATGATCGGTAGGGTTAACCCTGTTATGGTCGTCTTAAGTATATTGGCCATAGAAAGAACAGAATAAAATCAATTAGAGATGGAACGTTGTGTATCTTTAGTAAAAACACTAGACACTCTAGACAGTCTAGTGTTCCCCTACATGCATCGACAGGTGTGCACGTAATAGGTCACAAAATTGCCCCACTATTAGTGAAAATACTTACCTGGGCCCGTTTGATACTGAATGTATACACATGAATAGATTTATGACCCATTTAAGTGTCACACGCACCAAGTCACAAGGAGAAGATGAAAATCGTACTTTAGTTCTATCTCTGATTTCCTAGCAATAAAAATAATTTGGTTTGTGTGAATCGTTCTTCCCATTCGGTTATAATAGAGCCTCTGGAACGGTCTACAATGCTTTGGATAAGGAGTCAGGCAATCGCGTCGCCATAAAAGATATTGATCTGACAAGGCAGCCGAAAAAGGAGCTCATCCTCAACGAGATCAAAGTGATGAAAGGGTTCAATCATAAAAACTTGGTGAACTTTTTGGACGCCTATATTGTCGGTGATCATTTATGGGTAAGAAGTATTCACGGTTGAATTACACACATGCAGTTGGAGTGGGCAAGCTCTCAAAAGTCCAAATGGAAAACAGCAACTGTTTTCCCCGATCTAATCTCGTTGTACACCTAGTTGCCTGATTCTCCTTAACAACTTAATTTTTCTCATTTTTATTTCAACTCAAGAAAGTCATTAAAGTAGCTAAACCAGGCGTTAAACTTGAAAATAAAAATAAGGCATTCCAGAATAGAGGAATTACACGGACTGTGGCAAAAGAAGTAAAGGGATTCTTTCTATGAAGAGGGGAAAGCATGCTGGCTTGTTTTCGCTGGAAAGGGAATTCACAAAGAATTTCTCATTTTCATTCTTTTTTCTTGTTCAAAAAGGTCGTCATGGAGCTGCTCGAAGGTGGCGCACTAACTGATGTTGTGACAGAGACTGTGATGCGAGAAGAGCAAATTGCAACCGTTTGTCAGGAAGTTTTACAAGCCATTCACTTTTTGCACAGTAAGGTAAGATGAATGAAAGAAGGAGCTCCATCACAATAATGACTTTTTTATTCTTCCCATTTATGTAATACTATCTGCACCTCTTTCTTCTTTCATGATGGCTCATACTTTCCATATTAAAAAAGTTGTGCGTTCCTAATATTGTCATGATTACACTGGCAGAGGAACAAGATTACTATTATTATGATTGGCAAAAACTTTCATGTGACATGTGTGTGGTGGCAGGGCAACATATTGTGTTCCACTAAACGTCATACAATAATGATGAAGTCTGACTTGATCGATCAATGCTGAAACTTTGATCAAAGGGGACTTGGATGATTACCATAATCATCTCTATTAGCTCAACGCGTGGTTCATAACTAGTGACGCATTATGAATTCGGGATGCGTGTCCGTCCGTCGTTTGTACTTTTAAAGCATATTTGATTCATGAATCATTAAAATATAATAAGAACATAAGAAATCTTTAAATAGAATTTAATCATGATGCAGTGCAATGAATCACAATGAAATGATTTGTGAATTTACGCGGCGATTATTACATGTTCCTTGTTTATTTGTCTGTTATGAATTTGCTAAGTAGGGCAGATTTACATACATCGTACATTCAAGGCCAAATGGCTTAGCGTTTTTAACAAGTTTTTTATGAATTGCTGGAAGTTTTGAATAGTGCTTCTTTTAAAATCATGCATAATTTAAAGTAATTCAACAGCTGGACAAAATACTGAACAAATCTCACAATGATTAGTTCATGATCTCACCATAACCCGTCGTGAGATTAGAACAATATTGAAATCGGTTCGGCTTTTAGTTCCAAATTATTAAAGCGTGACGTATTTAGTAGATTTCGTCAGATCGGCCTTCTATCCACATTTATATAAATATATTATTATGGAGCCAATTTTGTACATGAATAGCTTTCACATTGGTATAGTTTTAATTTTGAACAGTAAATAAATATATTTGTATAGTGAGAGTAAGTGACTTTGTAGGCCTATTTTTATTTTATATATGCACCTAGTAGGACCTAATTATAGATTTTTGACTGCTGTGGTATTTGTTTAGCATGCTTTCTCTAAACCATTGTACCAGAAAATAGAGAGTAGCAAATGGGTTTCCATTGTTAAATCATTATGCCGAGCGGTGCAGAGTACAAAACTGAAAGGAAAGAGAGGAAAGAGAAGCATAGAAATATGAAGAGGTTTAAATGAAAACCGGAAAAGAAAAGTCTTGTTTCGAAAGGGTGAAACGATTTATTTAAGTATACCAAAGTGGCTTTTACCATTGATTTTCAAGATATGCATATGCTATCGTGTAAATATCTTTGTTGTTGATGTGCGTAGGGCTCGGCATCCACATATTTGCTACTCAGCGATATGCATATCCGTCTGTCGTGTCAGTCCCGACATCAATGAATCACAGGAGCTTGGAGCCGCAAAACACCAATTGAGACGGTTTTCATTCTAATTTAACCCAAATATCAACACATGTATGTATCCCTGTGACATGATCAATTTGCTGGCTACGTTATTGATACTCATGTTCCATTACAGATACATAAAACTTTTCAAGCTTGAAAATTAACTGTTCAAAAGCACGGCATAAAAATATCGTTTACTACCGCACCGATCGTTTCTTTACCCATCCGATTTTAATCTTGGTAAAACGCGTGACTCTTGCGAGAGAAAATACATTACATGTTATATATGTGTGTGTGCATGTAAACTTCAATTGAAAAACTTTTTTAAACTTGTCTCCAAAGAAGAATAGCTTTGTTATGTAAAGAAAAAAAGAAAAATCTAGTCGCTCTAAGCAACCCAGTCAACTTGAGCAACTACAAACAGCACTTTTTTATTTATAATATAATGATCTCTGGACTTGATTTTCTATAACAGCCATATCGCGCACATAAAATGGAAACGTTGTCTTCGTCTTTTTTCTGTTTGACTTGGTGCTCAACATTTTGGATTTTTCTTGGAAAATCGCTTTCCCAGAACAAGATGAAAACGAGCACAAGTTCTCTCTCAAAAATTCATCGTATTTATACCAAGTAATCCCATCACGTTGAAGAATAAGAAGAAACTGAGCTGTGTTGTGGTTGGTTGTCGTTACGGGAACAGATATAATGTTACTGATGATATTACACTGTGAAATCTTTGTACGAAGAAAGGTTCAAACGAATCACAAAAATGAAGAGGTGGAAGCTCCTTTTTTTCAACAGATCTAGATTCGATTTTCTTGTAACTCTGGTGAAAGGCTTTGTCGTCCCATCATCGAATCTATTTTTTTACTCTGAATCCCCCAGTATTGATATATAATGTACATTTTTCTAGTTTATTTTTATCTAAAGCAAAAGAGAAACGTTTTCTCTTTAACAACTTTTTTCATAAGCTTCACATCTTCATCACAATCTTTTGATATTCTAATAACAATATACATGACTTGGTAGGCTCCAGGGTCATATTATGATTAAGAATATATATAGGCTGCTGCAATATCACTTCAATATCAGACACATTCCATTCGAAGCTTTCGATTGAAACATCAATATGATCATTTCTTTGGCTTACAGGTTCGGGTTACAATAAGCTGAGTTTATGTGTGACCATTGACATTTTATGCTAAGCTTGAACTATATCAGCTATTTATTTCATTCTATTGCTGTAATTTTGGTCCATTATGGTGATACAGTGAAAGAAATTATGATTTATTCTGCAAATATTAAAAGTATGAACAAAGTCAATACTGTTGTAGGGTCGGTGGGACGTTTGCCCGTATTCATGTATTTTGTCTAATTTGTTTTTTAAGATTGTAATTAGAGACTCAAATATCGATCAATATTCTATAATATTAGAATTAGAGTACTGAGATATAGGCATTTATGTATATTTTGGCATGTTTAAAATGCAGAAGGTTGAATATTCACAAAGGTTCCGATTACAAGATTCCCACGGTGATCAGATTTCGGAATATATTCTGCACATTCCCACATACTTAAATCCTTTAGGATTCCCATTTGAAGAAGAACATAAGTGAATAAGGTTTCTCTTGATGTTGTATAACAATTGTGTATAGTTGCGTTTGGCTCTCGCATTTAAGCATAAGAGTATTCGATTGGCTAACTTTGAGCCGTGGATTGTTGCGAATATTATTTAAGAGATATGTACTTATTTTAAATGGTATAATGCGATTTGATATTTTGATTATTGATTTATTTTTCAATTCTAGGGAATCATTCACCGAGACATAAAGTCTGATAACGTACTACTTGGAAAGGACGGGGCGGTGAAAGTTACGGATTTTGGATTTTGTGCTAACGTTTCTGGTGACGAGAAAAGGACGACGATGGTTGGCACACCTTACTGGATGGCACCTGAGGTTAGTTTTCGTTTGATATAATCTATTTAAGTTCGTTTTGCTTTGCACAAAGAACAGCTTTATGATCTGAAAATAGTAGTATTTCAATTGTTTCTCGATATCCGCATGTTTATTGTTGGAAGAAACCTTCCACAACGTAATTTGATTACAATGGAGACTTTGTGGGCGTGTTACTTACCGTAGTTTTTGGACTTAACGTATCTATGCAATATCTGTGTATGTCATTTGCCTCCTAACTGGCACATTTCCGTTTTAATCCATTCAAACTTCAATCAAATCATCCATTTTCCTCATTACCATTCACGTTACCTCTTGCTCACACATACACCGTTGGTGGCTGTTCGTCTCCCAGTCATTTTACCATTCTGCTGCCATCTTTCCCTGGTCGACTCCCGCCCTAGTTTATTTCATCATTCGTTATCGCATTTGAGCACTGCATGAACTATATTTTTCCACTTCCGCCTTTGCACATACATAATCCTACTTACTGCCATTGATTCCCAAACCGGCCGCTTCCTTTCCAAGGAAAACGGGAAAAGCGGAATTGTAGCAAATTTGATTTGATTATTCCTCTGTATTTACGGAATTCCGGGTTGAGTTGCATTAGATAGATGGATGTGCATACACAAAGAATTGTGTTTTCAACCCGACTCGTCGCTACTTCTACATTCACAGTATCCTAGAATCGTCATCATTCCAACAAAATCCAAACCTTTTCCTTTGTTGTGCCGAAAGAAAACAAAGCATCCCAATCTCTCTCTCCCAGAACAAGAAACAAAGTAGTTTATCAGAAAACCCAAAGCTTTACCGTCAGCGAAACAAGACAATCAAAAGAATTAAGAAAGTTATTAGTACACGAACAGCGTGCACACACGGTATGCATAATGCATAATACATGGGATAGTAGGGAAAGTAAGATGCGAAAAGGTTTACAGCGTAGATGTCTTATTGAACCGTTTATGAAAATAGGTCGTCCTTACTGAAAAGACACCCGGTGAGGTTTTGGATTAATTTTGGAAGTAGAGCCGCTATCAGGAGTAGTGCATTCATCATATAATGATAACAATAATACTACACCTATAATATTCCAAAATCCAATCATCAGTTCTCAACAGATAAAACTTTCTTGGGCGGTTCTGAGAAACGGAACTTGCCTGGTGTATTAACATTAACCTGCTATATATGTAGCAGGCTGACAAGAAAAGAGGTAAACGGAAGAAAAGTTGACGTGCATATGCATATATTATAATAAATAATGGGGATATAATTTTTCGTCACTTTGTTTTCATCATTTTCCTACTGAATAATAAAGGGATGAATAATTTGATGATGTATAAATATTACCAAATTCATGTAATAGGCAAGATGAACATATTATCATTATCAGTAATGTAACCTCAGAGGAGTCCACAGGTTATTATGATAATGGACTTTTTAAAAATTCATATTGGTTTTAATTTTCACCCACTAAATTACGATGTGCCAATTAAGTGTCGTGTTACGAGTGCTTTTACCCGGAAATATTATTTGGTGAAATCTGATATTCTTTTGCTATACAAAACAAACAATGTTGAATGTTATTTCTAAATAATGATAGTGGATGGTAGGATTACATTCTGGAGAATCTAAAGTTAACGAAAAAAATGTGAAAGATTAAAGGAACCATATCAAGTAGATGATTGTTCTCCTCTGTATATTTAGAGAATCACTGTGCGGTCTACAGGAAAAAGAGAGAGAGAACCAATGTGATCGCGTCGTTGCATTATAGACATAATGGAATTGCATGAATACGGTATTCAGGAGGAGGTGGAAGCCTGATGAGAATTGCATTGAAAAGATGTTCCATTACAGAGATATTCCAGGGGGTCTCTCCTAATAACCAAACTACGCTGCTTTACATTAGCAGAGGTCGTATACACAGGCTTTTGTCACTTCGCACTTGTTCCTGTTAGCTTTCCCTTTCACCACACTGGCAAAAGGAGAAAGTAATTCCCATCATCATTTTCATCATCATGTGCGTATCATTATTGTCGTCCAAGAGACTTATCACAGCATACCTAACACTCGCATTCACACATGAGGAATTCGTAGGCATTTGATTTCGAGGGCTAAAACCAAAGACGAAATTGAGCAGTGTAGTTGGCTGGACGGAATCGGAAGGCACATCAAACAAACTAGTATCAAAATGTTTATGTTGTACATTTTGATGTAGTATGCATGTCCATCTATCTACAGCGGACCTTCCTTTCCTCAGTTTGTTTCTAGTGAAGTAAAACTTTTGTGTGTAACTTCCTCCTACTGATCGTTGTTGTAATGTCGTCGTCGTTACATGCTTTGTTTTGTGTATTTGAATCAGTGTCTTGTCATGTCTTCAAACCACTATGCCCCTTTTCTTTTGTTCCGTTTTTTTTCTTCAAAATGTCTCTTGGTCGCTTGAATGCGATCAGGCATACCACACATACCGCCACCTATTGCTATTGCTACATCTCTAATAGCGAATTAAAATGTAGGAAAGTAGCTTGAACATAAAAAAATTAGAGTAAGTACCTAGTTCCATGGTGATACTTTTTAAAAAAGCAATTTTTTAACAAGTTGGGGCAAATTAGGACACTGAACAAATCCGGCGAATAGAACTGAATAGCGAATACGAGAAGCTTTTTATATTAACTAGAGTTAATATAGAAGCAAAAAAAACATACCTATTAAGTACACAGGTGTATAAATTTTGGTATACCAATTCGGCTGAAACGTGGTGGTTTAAATTAAATAATAAGTAGCTTACCGTTACTTTATACTACGTTTCATTGGTAATAAGTTAATAAGTCTTTGGCATTTCAGCAGATTACTGCTTACGGACAGACAAACATAGGAAAATTAATAAGTGTCTCTCGTTACTTAAAACTACTTAATATTATGAAGAGTAGTACATATGATTGAGACACGATGATGGATACATCAGTTTTTTCTTTGATTCGATAGTCAATAACGAGACAAAGCTTCTTGTCTATGTGACCAGAAAGAGGGAGAGCAAGAGGCTGGCTGCCTCCTAATGCGAAGAAAAGAGATGAGTTTCCACATTGAGAAAATTCTCGTGTCTCGTGTTTACTTCACATACAACACGGTCCACTGATCATCTCTCTCTAGCTAGATTAAATAGATTGGTATTGGGTCTGGTGAAGTAGGACCTCGTTGAATTCCTTCGTTTTTCCATCATTTTGAGAATGACGAAGAAAAACTTTAATATGATGTGTTTTTGGCCGTGTTGTTTGTGTGTCCTACATATAGACCTTGTGTACATATTGCTCAGCGAATTCTAAAGGGTACTTCTCCAATCGCAGTGAAATGGATGAGATATAATATGATGGACTTGCAATCCACAGACATTAAACTGTACGTAAAAGGAATACAATATGGTGGATGTCATCGTAAGACAAGGAATTGAAATGTATCATGTCATGTGTATCCCTCCATGATCATACACGTCATTTTTCATGTCATGTGTGTCAGTCGGCAGTATCCCTGTCTAGTATAAAGTTTAACGGCAAGCAAGCATTGGTTCGTAAAAGCTGTTGTGTGGGGTAGTTTATATAAGTAGATTAGATTAAAAGATTTTACTGTCTCACTCTTTGATATCGATATCTCTACTGTGTTTTTTTCTCTTGAATTGAAATTAATAATCATCACCTATAAACTGAATTACTGTTACATTTTCTTCTACAATGTGGATGCCCGATTTTCAGCAGCACAGTTGCTAGAACATCCTTTCCTCAAAAAGGCTGTGGCTACCCGCTCCCTTATGCCATTAATCAAGGAAGCACGACGCGTGCTGCAAAAGGAGATATGAAAAGTGGTAACAGTGGAGTAAATAGGAAGAAAAGTACACAAAATAAATAACGCAGACCATAAGCAAATAGTCAACATCAACTACAAAACCTGTATTATATAACGCAAAAAGATATCAAAATTGTTACTATTATTTTGCAAGTATTATTATTAAATGTTATCATCAGTCTATCAGTATACTTTAGTGCACAAACGGATGTAGCCAAGGAACGACCAAAATGCAAGTAAACAAAAAAGGAATCCTTGCTATCAATTTGATTATGATGAAGTGAACCCTTTCACGATAATAAATAAATGACAAGTAATGTAATGTTATCCTCTGACGAAAAGGCAAGTCACGCCTGTTGTGATAAATGCAATATTCAATAGGCTCGGTCAATATTAACAAGTCATGTATAAATGTCGCTATACTTTTTTTTAAAACATGCAAAGGTATTTGGTTAACAATGCAATATATTCTAAGGGACAAGTGTTTGTCAAAGACTAATGTATCGCTAGCCATATATTCGCCACAAAAGATGGGAATTTTTTAAATGTGTTGTTTAGGGTGTGAAAGTGCTTGGGAAAATGGGGTTTAGACATCTTGCCGTATTGAAAATAAAAATTTTATCGATTTTGTTACTTATTCCTAAGATTGCATTGTCAGTCTCTTCATACTTATAACACTATGTCTGTTGGTTTATTTACTTCTTTGTTTAGCAAAAAATTAAGTAATATCGTTAGAAAACAATAACTATTTTTATCTACGTAAATACATGTATATACCGTATATAACTTACAATGTACAATTTTAGTAAGAAAATGGAGCCAATATAATAGGATTAAATTAAATTACCATTTAAATATAATATTTAAAAGATATACATACATACTTTAGTATTCTGACTATTTGAAGCATCGTAGTTTTTAAAAGTAATAATAAAGAGGTTTTAAGCCATTTTTATGTAATACAAAATTTTAAACAAAAAAAGCTTGTAGTGGATTGTCATTACGGTACACACCTTCTCATCCTTTTCCACAAAGGCACTCAATTTTCAAAGGAAAAAGGCAACATAAAAGGCGTCGTGGTGCAAGCCTATGAAATCATCCTGTAGAGAAATTTTCACAGATTGCATTTTAAAATGGAGTTTGTACGGCTTTTGGAGCAGTCTGTGTACGCCCATCGTTGTCCTATTAAATAGCATTATGTCCAAACTAATTTGTGTGTTGAACGTCTGAGGCGAATCCTTTTACCTTCTAATTGCGTTTCTGACTATACCAAAAAGTGAGAGAGAGGGAGAGAAAATACTGTGTGTAAAGTGACTGAATGAGTGAGAGGAATTGTCGTAATATATATGTGTACCAGCATTCAGTCAGTGCAAAAAGATAGGTAATAATGGCTTTCGGCTTGACTTGCTCGCGTTTCATGCTTCGTGGTTTTCAGAGTGATGGGGATGCTTACAGAGTAGTTATGGAAAGTGGAAAACATCACCGGGTAAAATGTAACGACAAATATTGAAAGTCGAAATACTAATATTACACCGTTTTTCCGTACAGTATAACCCACACTTACAACATATCAGACATAACAGCACTACCACATATTAAAAACAGAATAATCCATCTTTCTGTAAAGGGGGATCACACATGCCAGAAGGAAAATGTTATAAATGCAGCTTATCTCAACAACCAAGGGATTAGCTTTGACTAAAATGATGCTATCGTCAACCAAGAATATGTATTGAATATGTCTTATTTGTATCTCGAGAGAAACATAAAGATAAAACTGTTAACAAAAAATAAATTAATATGATTTAAGATCAAGAGGTTTCCAGAGGTTTTCAGAATAAAATTAACGATTCCGCATGCCTCTATATACTTTTACTTGATTCTTCAATGAAAAAAGTAAAGCAGGGGGTTTCCCCGAATTCACCCCATCTTGCAACTGGCAAGCATTGATTTTCAAGCGTAAAGCTTCATTCGAGCAAAATTAGACGTTACCTTTAGGATTACCTTCGATATTAGTTAATTGTGTATTGGACGATAATAACTTTGCGGCTTTTTGCACATTTCGATGCTGTAGTAGTAGTCGTAATAGTAGAACAGTAAAACCATTCCCTTACCCTACCGTTTCGCAAATTACCAACCATCCACTTACCCGCACGTTTCGCAAGTTGCTTCTAGGGATTGGTATTCTGTTCAATCAGCGTTTTCTTCTTTTTTTATACTAGCGAGAGGGGATCAATTGAATTAATCTGATTGTAAGTGAGATAAAGCTAAAGCCTATAGCATGTAGTGGCGTTCCCGTTAGATTTGTACAATCCGAAACAACGGTTGGTCACTACATTGTCCATGTTTACGTAAAGCGGATGGCATGACGTCTATATTATATAGCCACTGCAGGGAACTTTATGATTTGCACCTGGTGGGGTAAATGAAAACCAAGGTAAGCAAACATACATACTGCCGTATTAATTATATCGCTGACACTACTTTCTAAGCCGAAAACCATCCCATTGATATCAAGTACATGCAAAACTTACAGATTTAATTTAAACCCACATTCCAACATTTTCAGATTCAATGGCAGATAACAAATGCTAAGTTTTTGCATTGTAACCATATTTTACCCCGTTCAAATTTAACACGAAAACTTCATGTCTCTGCAATAATAAAAATAAACAGATGGACGTAAAATGCACCACCCATAATAATTAAATTCATGACATAGACAAACCAAAAAAACAGTGATAATAATAATAATAATAATATAATAATAACAATATTAATATTGCCATCCATATAATTTATGCGCATCGAACTCTATATCATTAAGGTTTAGCCTTATTCTCTCCTCTCTGACGTCCATTCTCCCTCCACCGAGCGAAAATAGTCATCTCCTCTCTCTGCAAAAAGGACTTACCTTCAACTCCAACCTGAATTGCCAGCTTTCTCTTTTTACTTTTCACTTTCCCGTCTGCCACACTGCTGCTATAAGACCAAAGAAACCCAGAAGGACCACCACACCAAAAGAGAAGAAAAGCAAGCTGTCTACCCGATTTAAAGTGCACACGGCATCCATCCACCATTCCATCCAACTTAACTAGAAGAAAACCCCCTCGCAATAAAACCATATACATATAATATAGAGCCCATGATAGCCCTCTACAAAGCCAAAGAGATGTATTCCATAACGCTCCCGAAAGACGAGACAAAGCAAAAAAAGTAGGAGAAAAAATATTTTCACTAGAAAGTGCTGCTCTTATTGTATTCAGTTGGCAATTTTTGTTGTTGGCATTGAAATAAAGCGCATATATTTCTCTCTATACACTGCCGTTTCTATTTCCATAATGGTACAACAAGTTTGATACCTAAAAGAGGAGATAGTCGTCTTGTTCTTCGTCGTTGTCCTTCCTTTTTGAGAAAAACGGCAGCGGCGGCAACGGCAACTGCAGCAGAGCAGTGGAGCCAGAGAGAAGGAAGTAGGAAGCTTGCTTTAAACACACAGCGAGCAAGCATAGCAGCGCACAGAAAGGGTTCTCTCTCTTCGGCAGAGAGGAGTCGAGATAAATATGACTATTGCCACTGCAAAGATGGATGGAACACACGGAACTAGAGAAAATCCGAAACGCTGCTGCTCTGCTGTTCTTCCAAACCGTGCGAATATCAGTGGGAGAAGGGAAGGCGAACTCGCCAGTTGTTTATAATTCTCCACCAAGTGCAGATCACCATCACCGTTACAATCATCGTCTTCTTTCTAACGTACTTAAGCACTCCTCTCTCTCGAAAAAAGTCTCACTAAGAGTGCGAGAGAAATATTATAAGGAGTGTAGTAGTAAGTATCATTTTTTTGAAGAAGGCACTTTTATAATGGAAAATCCCTTCTGCATAGTCTTTGTAGAACCACTGCACCAACATTATCATCAGCATCTTCGTCCTCATCATCATCGTCGTCAAGAGCAGAGTAGTGATGGGAAACTGGCTGCATTCTGCAATAACAACAACAGAAGCAACACCACCGCCGACACTACTACAAGCACCTATATCATTATCACCATCGTCAGGGAAAAGAAGACCAGCAAAAAGAGAGAAGAACTTGAACAGCAACACCGCGACCACCGCCACAATCACAATGTCGCAATTTCTCACTACTACTATCGCTAACACAATCTTGATCGTATTAAAAAGTGTTCCTGTTAACTAACCATTTCCACTACCCAATCCTGCTTCTCCTTTTGGAAGAAACACTTCAAGTGAAAGCGAGAGAGAGAGAGTTGGATAGAGATGGAAAGAGAATGAGAAAAAAAGCAATTTTCTTGAGGTTTTATACGTGAGAAAATAATAGACAACGGACAACAATCCACTACGACTACTTGCTTTCTCCACTCATACACTCTTACAATATCCACTTTTCTCTCACACAGATCTCTGGACAAGTTGTCAGAATTAAAGCAAGTTGTTGGCATTTCTGCGAAATGGGCACGTTCTCCATGAATATAACGAACAAAATAAAGACTTAAACATCAGGCGTCTTAAGAAACTGTGAAAATGTAAAAAAAAGAATAATAATAATAATAATATTCTGCTAGTGCACACCTAAAACATTCTCTGCTCTACACAAATATTACTCTTGTGTAACTGTTATTATTACCTCTACTTTATGGACGTTACGGCGACATACGCCTGCTCCTTGCTCTGGGGTGACCCGAAAAAAACTTGTTGTTTGTGTTTGGAAAAAAAGAGAAAGTCAGTAGTGATTTAAGGAGGAAAGGTGAGAGAGGCTTTTCTTTAGAAAATAAATAATATCCTTTCACATCCCAGCCAACGTGTCACAACAACATCTCCTAGTGTGTGTCTGGGGAGAAAAGAGAAAAAGCTATTAAATCACATATATGCATGGGAAAAACGTGTCTGATCCATGATCATGTTGGCGGTCGCCTGGAGAAGGTGGCGGTGAGCAAAATAAATAAATATACGAAAGTACTCTGTATCTCCATCTCTGTTGTCTATGTTTCTGTAGTATAATAATAATCTATTGTTGTAGTCAGCCTACGTACGTACTTTGTCGTCCTATTATCTTATACTGATCAGCATTATCATCATCCTCACTCTTTTCGTAGAGGTGTGTAACAATAATAATAGTGAAAGCAGTAGTTGTAGTAGCAGTGGTGAAAGGAAAAAAGCAACAGGAGTCACACAGAGAAAAAAGGTCCCATGGCTCCAGTTGGTGGTGTGTAGTCTAAAAAAAGAAAGTCTAGAAGTTTTTGTAGTAGTGACGAGGCATAAGATAAAGTAGGAATAGATATTTTTATATTGCTTTAATAATATATACAATACACATCCTATATAGATATATATTTTTCTGGTTAGCTATCACTTTAAAAAAATATTTAACACTTGCACCAGGACCCCGAACATGAGTACACATCGCGAGAGGAAAATCCTCTTGAGTATTTCAAGGTACACTACTCAAATATTTTACTCTTTTTGTAAATACTGACATTCCCAGTAAAATAAAACAAATGCTTTTCTGATAGATATTTTATGTAAAAGGAAAGATGCTCTCTATCTTATACCGAAATAGTATTCAAGAGAACAGATAATTATACGGGTGTAGAGTTTTCGACCCTTCTACGTCCTATTGTCGTTGTTCGAGAATTAAAGTGTGTATTTTTGGAAAGTACTCTTGTAAGTTTTTACATAAAAGGGCCCTTAGCAAGGTATACACTTTTTGCCGAGTCATGTAAGTGTGGAAATAAAAATTTAGGGAAACGACCCAATAAGCACATACACACAAATACACACCGAGAGAAAGCATGCACATTTAAGCTAATGGATATTTGATGGTAGTGGTATATCTCAAAGCACATTATTTTAATTGGGATTACGTACTGTACAAGAGTGATCAGCACAGAAACAAAGAGTTATATATGGATCACGTTTGGTGTAAAATTTAATTCATTGTATACCGCTATATATTGTTATTATTATTATTACTATTATAATGAATATTGTTGTCAGTGTTTATTGATTTTTTAAGTTTAAAATTGGAAAAGCTTTGCAAAATCTCTAGTAAAAAACAATAATCTGATCACAAGTCCTCCAATTTATACTTGAAAATCATTTTCTAATTTATTCACGTTTCTCAGGAGAACAGTCAAGTTTTGCACTTTCAAAATTACAACGTCACAAATTTACGGGGAAAATTATGCTTATTAAATGATAAAATACAGAAAAATTTCTTATGAATGATCGATCGACATAGAGAGATTATTAAAATTATAAGAAAAACTATACATTAATTAAGTACCAGAGAGAAATACTAGTAGTCTTATAATACATATTATTTTGTTGTAATTACTTATCGTAATTCGTCATTGTAATTAATCACTGTCATTTGACAAAGTTTCCATATTTTCTGCAATACTTCCGTCTCTATCGAATTTATGTAATTCTCTAGCAATAGTAAAAAACTTTTTTGTCTGTTATTATTATTATTATTATTATTAATTGTACGTCTAAAAGATAGCTTAAATATTTGAGTCTGCTGTTGTATTACTACTACCATTGTTACAGATATAGAAAGTTGTAGGGAAAATACACGCGAAAAAGCAGGGAAAAGTTTTCAGCGAAAGTATGACATGCTATGAATAAAACTGCAGATCATTTATCCTACCAGAAACTGGAAAGGAACCCTTAACAACTAAACGAGTAGGGAGAAACTGTAACGGTATTACGAAAAAAGAGCAAAGTAGGATGATTAAGTTACTTAAGTTTTGTACGTCATCCCAATAATGTCCTGCAATAGTTTGTGTTCAGCTAAACTTTTACGAGGGGAATCATAATCTAAACCCAGTTAGTTGAAGAGAAGCAGAAGAAAAGTGCATAGCGTTATATAATAATAGCAAATGCTGCAAAAAAATAATATAATATTCCAAAAATAGCAACTTTATCTTTTCCAACAAGTACAACGACAGCAGCAAAACTGTTGCTTATGCTCATTGAACCATTAACGTCTGTGTACACAACATTTTGCAGTCAAGCCGATTTCTCGACTGCACTGCTACTCATAACAAAAAAAACGACGAGAGTATATATAACTACGTGTTCAATTAAAAATGTTTTGATCCACGAACATAGTTAATGGAGATATAAAAAATGCTGTTTTTGTTCTTCTGCCGCTTAATTTACTACAAATAACAAACTCAATTTATATGTTTCCTCGCTTGTTTCAAATAAAAAATGAGAACTCTCTGGCTGTGATGACTAGCAAGTGTTAAACCTGGCGTGAGAGAAAATCACCAAACCGAGGAAAATTGCGAAAAACAGATTCCTCTTTATTTCAATAATCCCTTAAGTCCACTGTCTCGTCTATTTAAAATCCTGAAGGAGAAAGCCAATTCAAAGGATGCACACCACAAGAACACGGGATTAGATTAACTATTTCTCAGAGAAGTAGAGGACTGGAAAAAGACGAAACAAGTAATAGCTTCTCTGTACCTACAACAACCCAAATAATAATACTACCTGATTTACTCATTCACCTTTGAAACCACTTAAGGGAATGAAATAAGAGATATCAATTTTACCTCTCGGTGGTCTTGCTTTGTCAAAAAGAAGGAACAAAAAGAAAGACGCCACCAAGACAACAACGACTACATCTACTCCACTCTCCTATTCTCTCATTCCACTCTATTGTACTCAAATTGTTTCTTCAGCTAACCAATTCTTGTCCTCCGCTTCCCATCGTTTCAGGTAAGACTCTCTCATAAAAACTAGTAGTTTGTAGTTACACTTTTTAAGAAATACATGGAGCGAGCCCATTACACTATGGCAAAATTCTCCTCTTACCATTAGACAATTTGTCCAAACTTTTCCTTTCAATAATGTTTCTCTCCTTTTTTCTTCTTTTCCTTTATTTTCATCTCTAATTCTACCCCCAAGTAACAGGAGAAAGCCCAGCCGCAAGAAAGAAAGCCTTTCCTAATTCTTTAAATGTATGTTACGTAGGAGGAAAGAGTAATTTAGCCGGGCTCTCAAAGCAAATCATAATAGGTACACTGAGAATGCATGGCCCGGTGGTTTTCTCCGTGTGATACTGTAAAACCTGGACTAATAGTCAGAATTTTTTTGCCTTGATTGTCTTTTTATGAAGGAAAAACAGGAAGAAAGTTCTGGTTTTGTGGAAAGAAACTGGATCATTTTATAGAGAGCATTGTATAGGAAAGGAAACTGAGAGACAAGTAGGAAGACAGACACAATAATATTGTAAATGGAGACGGACAAAGAGAAGCAATTCACATGACAGGGAGAAAAAGTACATCTTTTTGGTAAAAAATGGATGAAATTGATCTGGTACGTGTGCAAGTAAATAGTTTGAGTGAAGGCCATCAATGACATCAGAGTGTCTATGTTTGTCAGGAGAAAATGAGTAAGATTACGAACAATGTGATTGCATTAGCAAGAAGAAAGGTAAAGAGAAAGAAAGAATACTTGTGAGTACTTGAAAAGAGAATAGGTTTGTAGGTAAGGAAGTTATAAAGAAAGATTCTGGGTTAGTCATGTGTGTTGTACGTAAATTAAAAGTCCTTTGGTGTTGTAATTGAATTGGAGAGTGATGTTTATGATAAGGAAGGAATGATATGGCTCCATTTATTTCTTGATAGTTGCAGTAAGAAACTTTTGAGTGAATATAACTATTATAGTAGTATAGCTAGATAAATCACGGCTAATACGGTTTCAAACAACATAATTGTCTTGGGATGTATGAATTTCAGTAATAATTACAATTTAGTCCGTTGATGGCTGCCCAGTTTATAGATTTAGCCCTAAATAAAATGTGGCTTTAACTTTTCGAGAATATCTAAAAAGATGAGAGGTTAATTGAATTTTAGAGTGGAAAGTAAATACACATTATTGTAGATAGATGAAATCACATATCCAATTTAATTTTTGGAACCCCGGCTACTTCCGTACTAGTAATCTAATATACTAGATTTATTAAATTTACAAACGACAAATTCCCTAGTACTTATTTAAGTACAAAGTTAGGGCTTTTGAAAAGGATAAATAAAGTAAGTACTAGGTTCATAGATAAATTCGGCTAATTGCAATATGTACGCATTTTATGATACAGATACAGTTACATAGCAATTCTTGCAAAAAATAATATTGATATAACAGAAGTCAGCAACCCTCTTTGAAAAGTGTGTCAGCGATATTATAATATGTACTAGCAGCCTGCGATGCTAGCCAATAAGCTAGCATTTCTAGAAAAAACCGTGACTCCTATGAATTGGAAGGTCCCTGTACCCACTATGCCCACATCACTCTTACGAAGCCCCCGT
>JAHZMV010006791.1:0-10466 GCA_027743765.1 Coecobrya sp. COE2
AATAAATATATTATAATATGCAATTATATTTTACCTAAAATTTGATCCAAGATTTTAAAAATCGTACACTTCCGGTAGTGTTCTTAAAGTTTTGCAATGCCCGAAAAACCATACAAGGTGTAGCACGGGCCAACTTTACCTCAAACTCTCTGTTTTTCAGTTTAAATATGATTTATTTGGGAGAAATTTTCCGTAGTCCGTTTTGGTTTACACCAAAATGCATTTGCAGATTCAAAATCTCGAAATTTAGGGGTGTTCTTAAAGATATGCGATGCAGTTTATAATCCTACCCATTGTTGCTACAATACAGTGGTTTGTTGATTCATTTAAGTACTTGATAATTATATTTCTTCTGATATGTCAGAAATTCCATCAAAACACATATAATTTTGTTGCAGAATCTATAATCGATTACAAATGCCAACTGTACCAAGCCATTTATTCAATATTTATGATAACCTTGAACGTTTGTCATTTCTGTTACTATTCTATGAAGCTCTGATGCATTGCCTAGGTACACAGTGATAGTCTGTCTCTCAATCCGCGAACAAAATAAATCTAAAATACTTTGTTATGGTTTGTTTCATTCTGTTTTCATCTGCAAATTATGCATGATATTTACCGGTTGACTTCAAAGACCAAGGTCACAGGTCCTCGAAAGCCATTGGAAAAGGTCACTAAGAAATGACTCTGATGTGCATCCTTTGAATCACACCTGGCGCAAAAAACATTCAAAATGACCAATGAAATTATTGTGCAGTATAAATATTCAACAACCTTATATTTGTCCTTTGATTTTCCAGTAATGCGAAATTCAGTGTTCACTAATTTTATTCACTACCGTATTTTTGTAATTTTAGCATGCATGTATTCCTATTCACAAGTTTACAAGTAATATACACCTCGAATTCTCCAGAAATAAAGTATTTAATCATTTCCGAATCTTAATTTCTCCAACTTCGTTTATAGGGTTTCTTTATCCAAGACTCGTCTCCTTCTCCTGTTGACGGGTTTGCAGACAGATAATGAAATACGTCATAACAGTCGCCATTACCTTTAAAGATGTATAATAATTTGCAAATTAGATGTAACATTTAAAATAATACATCGCAAATACAAATTGCTTAAACCTACATTCCAGAGAACGGAATATGTAATTGTAAACATATTGTTTCCTCTTATTCCAATTTGTCGGCCATGTATTTCTGCTAATATGATGTTAATATCGGCCGGTGGAATGTCATATCCGTTTTTGTAGTTTCTCATCCAAGTGGTAAGTGCGTCCAACTATGACAGTTTTAAATATAAATGAACATGATGTTAAAACCAAAGGATATCATTAAGCGCATTATATAATGCCAAATGTGTGTTGGAAAGCATTCCCTGAGATTTAGCAAAACGTTCGTCAATATTTTACCTGATTGCAGATATCCGCTGCCAATACAAACATAATCGTTGGAGTAGCAAGGAAATATAAGAGTCCTATTCGATAAAATATGCCTGACGTGATAAGAACGCTGTCAAGTCCCGTTGCATTGTACATTAATGTATTGGCCAGGTTCACTGTGACAAGCGATCCAACCGCTTTATTAATCATTTCATAGAGGTTACGAACAGATTTGTAGGCTGAGTGAACCTCATCCCATTTAAGCAATTTCTTATATGTAGTCATCGACGTTGGCATTGCGGGTGATTTGGGGTTCCAAATCCAATCATCGCTTGTTAGCTCCATGTGAGAATTCAAACTTTTTGCCAGTTGAGAAGCAGTGGTCCATGCAGTCAACACGAATACAAGTAACAAGAGATCAGGATAGTATCCCATGATATTCCTATCAGATGAATTATAATACAAATTATTCCCCCGGTTTCCCTTCCCCAACAATCGAACAAAACTGTACGCAAGAAAACCATTTACAGTTGCAAGCGATCCAAGACCCCAATAACAGCCAAGAAGTAATCTGAAGTCTTCAATTCATCTGGGGGAATAGCTTCTCCAATCTGGGTATCATTTATTAAGAATAAGAGGTAACGTCCTACAGATATCAAATTTGTGTTCCAGATTGAGCTGTGCCAATTTGAAAATGGTTCAAATATACTCGAAAATGCTCCATATAGCATCATGATAATAGATATAATACATATTAGACGACTAACATATTTATGTTGCAGCTGAAAAGTGTTAACGAAATAATTAGAGTTCAATGGAAACAGTAACTAATTTTTATATTGAAAATATACAGCTTTACCTTCGTATTGCCATTGCATATCCTGGTCTGTTCTTCCATATATGTAATAAAGTTTACTATATTTAAGAATTTGGACTGTTCTATCCACAACTTTTTCATAGTAATTAGTTGAAACATCATAATGGTCAATTTTGATAAAAACTCAAAATACTTTACTGGAGACGCATTATCAGCAATCAAGGATGAGATTGTTGAATTCATTGTGACAATCCACGCATATACCGAAAATGCATGAAGCGTTGCACAACCAACTTTTTGAAACATACTTTTTGTAATTGAGAAACTTATGAATTCGCTAATGTCATGATTTCTATTCAAACGGAATGGACTACAGAGGAGATAGTAGGAAAAATTAAAGTATGTGACAAGAAAGTTAGCCTTAGAGTAAGTTTGTGTTTTGTTGACAGTCAAGCTTCCTTTGGATTTATCGTCAATTTTATTCCCTTCTCTGCAATGGTGAGATGTTTTGAACGTTTCCACCTGGATACGGGAGGTTTTGTGGTTGTTTGTTTGCATTTTCTAATTGTAGGCGATGCCTCAAACTTAAATTAAGAAATTTCTAATTAAATGAGCGTGATACGACAACCAAAGGCATTACTCTGTGTATACAGAGTACTGGTACAATGTTAGAAGAAGCATGTTCGAGATAACGATCTGAAATATGAATGATGCTCGCAATAAACAGACAGCTGCGGAAAGTCTCCCTTCGAGATACCGAAAATTGAATTGCCAACAACGCATGCTGCACACTATCGAACGTAGTTGTTCAGCAAAAAGGTTATTTCGAAATTCGTATTTTAACTAATTGCATAATTTCATGCTCAATTTGTCGCAGCGACGTAATCATCAAGTATGACGCCAAGGATCGTCTGCTTTGAGAAACCACAAGCAGAAAATTGTCCCTATATTTAAATCTGGGATATGTCCTTAATCAAATACCATGGCTATTATCTTTTCCTCTACTCACTGAGCTATCCATTTGTAATTCATGGCTGTTAATTTAATAGGTTTAAAAATATATAAATTATTACGTAAGTATAATATATTACTGATGCAGGTAGGTTCTCAAATTCAAATTCACGGTTACTACTAATCAAATTTATATAAGTAAATTCATCTTAAATGCGTGATCTGCCAGCTATAATTACTTCATTGCAAAATGACTACAGATAACCTAATGTAGGAATGCTGGATAGAAATAAATGACGAAGAAAATCGCTGGTAATCATGAAAGTGGTTTCTGTTTAAGCATAAAATTGTCTACCTAATAACAAAATTGTGCATTGTTGTCGCAAAATTAAATAAATCATTTAGATGTTGATATTTGCTGCATTATTACTTTTTAATTACATGGGTATTATTTGGTCACCGAAAGCCAACTATTAGTAATACTTCAAGGCTAGAAGTTCTAGCTAATGAGCTTGTTCGGCAGCAAATTAGCAAATTTAAATAATGGATCATCTGTAATTTGGCAAGAAAAAGCATCTCAGTTTCTTCTATTAAATTATCGACAGATTAAGGTTTGCTATTCATTGGACATGGTCAATAATAGTTTGTTTTCCTTTAATTTAACCCAGGTGGGCAATCTGATGTGCCATTTAACCTTATTATCAACACAAATAGCCAACGCCTATTTAAGCTTTTCTCGTCTCCTGTTTATGTATAAGGTCATTAATAAATTTAATGGTTTGATATGTTGAAGTTTTCTTACGTTGCAAAATCAACCACTTGCCAAAAACAACGTAAGTTTATTAAAAGCCTTAATAAGTTGGGATCTTTTAGCAAAACATCACAGGAAAAGGTTTATAACTTTATCAGTATATTCCATTAGAGCAGAATCCTGGAAGATGATCAATTCATTTTTCTTGTTGTCGGGTTTGCAGACATATAATGAAGTACGTAACAACAGTTGCAATAACCTACAAAACATAGAATATACTTGCAAATATGTTCGAAATTGAATTAGGTTAGCATAAATAGTAAATACAAAATGACAACACTTACATTCCAAAGAACCGTATATGTGATTGTAAAAATATTGCTTCCCTTTATGCCTACTTGTCTGGCATTTATCTCGGCCAACATTGTGTGAACTTGAACCGATAGAACGTCACGTACGTCTTTCTCCTTCCTTAGCCAAATTGTGAACGTATCCAACTATGCAAACCAAATAACATATTTTTATGGAAAACACGATAGACAAGTTACATTAAAGTAGATACTGTTAAAGTTGATTTTTATGTGCCAATATAGCTGGAGCTCTAGTAGGAGAAGTTTTGTTCCAATCCATATCCATGTTTTACCTGTTTACAAATATCCGCTGCTAGGACAAGCACATTCGTTGAAAATCCGACAAAATATAATGGTTCTATCTTGTTACGTAACCCTGATACAACTAGGACGTTATCAAGGCTTGTTGACTGATACATTAATATATATGTATGCTAAGTACACCGTGATGATTGAACCAATGGTTTCATTTATTATTTCACACAGATCGCGAATGGATTCGTAGGCAGAGTAAATCTCAGTCCACTTGAGCAGTTTGGATACGTATACTCCGACACTGAAGTGATAGATGGATTATTACGACACCATTCTTGGTTCAGTGCCAGTCTTAAATCCGCTTTAAGACTTTGCGCTAATTGAGAGGCAGTAGTCCAGATAGTCAAGATGAAAGAAAATAACATGAGATGGGCAAAGGCACCAATGACACTCCTATAGCATCAATAAAATAAAACAGTATTATTGAAGTTATATATATTACGTTAAAATAGAATGTTAAGCATGAAAAATATTTTTACTGTGGAAACAATACTATGGCCCCAATCAAAGCTAAGAAATAATCCAAGGTTTTCAATTCATCTGGTGGTATAACTGTCCATCTCTCCGTAGAATTCACCATGAAAAGCATATAACGCCCATACGACACCAAATTCGTATTCCAAATTGATTGATGCCACGTTACAAATGGAGCAAATATATATGAAAATGCTCCACATAACGCTATGACAGTGACAATTAAACAGACAAAGCGCCAAAAGTATTTATGCTGCAGCTGAAAAAAGTTTGAATAAAATATTAGAACGCTGAGGAAACAATTCAAAAGAAATAACAATCAATTTACCTTTATAGTTCCGTTGCATATATCTATTTGTTTTTCCATGGCAGCAACAAAATTTACAATATTTAAAATCTTTGACTGCTCAAGCCACATCGTTTTCAAGATCATGAGTTGGTCAATTCCACCAGCAAGATATGGAAGGAAATCGAAATACTTGACTGGAGATGTATTGTTCTCTATCAATATTTTGAATCTAAGTAGTTTGCGCTCTCACAATAATATAGTGAAAACATGCTAGATGTATGATCATGCAAGCTGTTGTTTGCAAAATATTTTTTGTGATTGAAAAACTCGCGACACCTCCACCGGCATTGTTTCTTTTCAAACGAAATGGACTACAGAAGAGAAAGAATGCGAAGTTAAAGTATGTGACGAGAAAGTGGGTTTTGGTGTAAGTGGGAGTTATTACTGGAGTCGAGTTTTGGTTTGTATTATTAACAGTTTCGAATAATTTTCCGGAATTGTTCGAGTTCACAAAAATTATCTGTGGGACGTTAGAATTCTTAAGATTTTGTAATTCCATTTCAGAACGTGGTAATAATGTGGTAATTATCGATTTTACTATCTAAATATCTAACTTTATGCTGTTAGAATTATTACTTAAGATTTGAAATTTTATTTTTACATCCTTGATAATTAAAGACAGACGGCTATAATTTAAGAATTCTACTTTCAAAAAATATAATGTCTACTCTAAAACTTTGTGGCAAGTGACTTAGGTCTATTCCTCTTCCAGACTACAGTAAATTGTCGACTGAAAAACATGATGTAATTCAAATACGTTAGAAGTACAATACATTGACACATCGTTCGCAGTTGACATTGGAATTTTGATATATACAAATAATTTTGCAGACAATCGTGTGCGTGGAGCAATCATGTTCACGGTTTCACACTTCTAGTCTTCGGGAAAATTGGTCCACGCATCAACGCATTGTAGACATTATGTGCATAAAATTTTCGTAAAACATTTCTCGTGGTCAATTATATTTCCCAACAATTTGCTCCTATGGCGTTGCGCTCTGTTTGGGCTAGGGTATACAGCTGCTTTCCATCTCGAGTATAATATAATCAGCTATTGACATGAGGTCGTATTGGAATATGTTAAGTTTGCCAGATTTCACGGCTAACAAAATTGACACTGTATTATAAAATATCATGGATCATTTGGTTTGTCTATTATTACATCACATTTGAGCAACTATCCTATAAAAATCCATGAATAAGTGCGGTTACATAAAGAAGAAAAATTGATTTCTCCTAATGGAATATCCATGAAAGGTTTTAGAATGATAGTCAAAACACTCAAACATTGTAGTGTTTTAAAAGTTTAGGGACTTAACTACAAACTAGACTTTAAATCAAATTCTTCAACGTTTTCTTTAAAATAAGCTTGATTGTTCAACCATAGACATGCTTCATAATTTGTTGAAATCTTAAAAACTCAATTATATTCACGCATGTAGGCAATACTAACAAGTGGGTATAAATGAAACCATTGCATTAGTTCTATTGAGGACGACGATAGTAACGGGTCGAATGTATTGAATGTTATAAAACATTCTTTTTCAGCAAATAGAAAAAAAACACTAAACTCATAATTATGCTATTGGAAAATTGTACAATTAAAAAATATCACCAGTTAATGATATTTTTCACCATAAAAACCCCTTTGGATGATATCCTTTATACAATTTACCAAAGTGAATCTAGAAATTACAAAAAAAATCCCGTTGGCCACACTAACAGAACATTTAAAAATATCCTTTATCGAATGCATCAAATTTATGTTGTTCCATCACCACGTCACGTAAGAATTTTATATATGACTAACGTTCCTTTTCAATGCATTTGACAGGCAAGCATAGCAAAATATTCGCGGAGCTGAAATTGTGTTGCTTGAAAAGCATCGCAAAGCAAAAAATAAAAAGTGAACGAGAAGGTATAACGAAAAACCCACACAGCAAATCTGCTCTGCACTGACGCATCTCTCTAAACAACTCGGTGACCCATAAAGCCATACAAAAACAAAGTTAGGGGGACGTTCATGTAATGCGTTCTCTGCAATTAGTAAAGAAGAAAATGGGTTCATTAAACAGAACCATATCTAATATTTCCATTAACATAGATTTAAATGAAGTTGATGGTGAATTATGATGAATTGTTTGCGATGACGTGTATCGTGAACGTTCCCGTAACCAGTTTAGTGATTTACCTGTAGCAACAGGCAACGTGAAAGTTGCTTCAAAAAAGTAGTCAGATCATCTGTGTGCCTTGTACAGAGCTCATGTGTAGGAAGGAAATGACTCATCATAATTTAAATAGTGAATCAAGTTGATTGCTCGTTTTAATATTGGAAGTTATAGGAACAAGGTGCTTAATGTAGTGATTGGTAAAATGAAGGAGGGATAAAATTTTTGCGATAAATAATGGACAAATTTAATTGCGAGGTTTGTCATGGAGGTACAAGACATCAGGAAGACTGGCTGGATCATTTGGTTAAACTGCCACATCTTCGAAAAAGTCGGAAACATTTTGACGCCCTTGACGTGATGGGCGATGAGGAGAGGAGCAGATATATTTTAATTCAATCAGATTTTCCATTAATTTCTGGTACAACAATTGGGGATAATGGGGAGGTGGTGAAGTATCAACAGGACACTGCTGCGGTGGTGACCTTATTCCAAAAGTGTTCCTCCAGTGGCAATGGATGGGAGGTGACGAATTTTGTGGCTTGGGCGGAGAATCCGAAAATGGGACTTATTCAATTTGCTTCCACGTTAGAGTTTTTAAATTATTAATTATCTTAAGCCTGTATTCATTGTCAGTTGGAAAAAGAAATTGTTAATGTTAATTGTGGTGTGATTTTTTAGGCGACAGTTACACTTGGCGTTAATTAAATTGAAGGCGAAATGGAAATGGGTTACTTATTACTTTACATTAGATGAGGAACATTGCCTACACGCTAGAAAACTGAACGAGATTCCTGACGCAGAGTGTACATACTTTAATTATTTATTTAAATGTTGAAAAGTTTACATACACTTTAATACGTTTAGAGGGAGTTCGGTACTAGGCTGATTTAATTTATTAGATATTTTAATTTATATAGGGTCTCAGATGATACCTGGCAAGCAGATTGCACCAGAAGCGTCAACTGAATCGATTGAACTGGATGATGGTTTTGAACCAGTGGAAATTCTGGAAGATATTCAGATAAAATCTCATCCGGATACGTCCACAGTTCCACTTGTCGTGTTAGATAAGAAAGATGATAATCTTGCAGTTCCTTGTGTGGTTTTGGAGGATGATGATGATATCTTAGAAATGGTTTTGGAAGATAAAAATGAATCCCCATATCCACTTGTGTCGAATCCCAAAACAGTGGAACCCCCAGCGCAAAAACTCTCCAATGCCCTTTCAGAACCCGTGCATCCACCTCCACAAAATAATCACCCTTCTGTTTCTTCAAATTCTTCTCCTGGTTATATACAAGATCCTATGCTTCAGTTGCATGACCTGGCAACCGAGCAAGGCTGGCCTATTCCAATTTACAAGTTAATTTCATCCAGCGGTGGTGGAAATTCCCGATCAGCCCATATTCTCAACCATTGCAGTGTCACTGTTAACGACAAAGTGTACAAAGCCAGTTCACCAGCCATCAGTGGCGTCCCAAACGTACTCGAGGCTAAACAAATGGCTGCTATGATTTGCCTGAATGACTTGTCCAAGTTCTTTCCCAGCGCAAAATCCAACTTTACTTTGCCAAATACTCCAGCAGCCTGGGCTATCACAAAAAATAGACCAATAAAACGAGAACTGCAAACCACCCCAGAAGAGTATGCAGCCGAACGAAGAAAGCTGTTGAAAACCGCCCACGTCATTGACCCCAACCCAATATCGGCCCTCTACAATTTGGCTGGCGGTCGACACTGGCCACGCCCACAGTACCGGTTTTCTTGCAGTCACGGAAAGTGGACATGCACTGTCCTTTTGAACAATGTGAAATACCCGAAGAATTGCAGTTTGTCCCCAGAAAATTCAGAGTTGCTGGCGAAACTCAAGACGGCTGATATCGCATTGAAGGCTTTGGCATCCGCTGAACATGGACAAGCGGGTCAACAGTCTATTTCTGGGATAACGGCACAACAAGCAACTACAGCAGCAAATATTTCAGCATTTCCAGCATCAAATATCTCAACATCTCCAGTAGCAAAGATTTCAACATTTTCAGCAGTAAATATTTCAGCATCTCTAGCCACAAATAGCTCAGCAACTCCAGCATCAGTAACAGCAAAAATCATATCGTCTCCAGCAACAAAAATTATGGCATCACCAGCGGCCAAGATTTCAGCATCTCCAGCAGCAAAAATTAAAGCATCCCCAGCAGCCAAAATTTCAGCATCTCCAGCAACAAAAATTATAGCATTACCAGTAGCAAACATTATAGCATCCCAAGCAGCAAAAATTTCAGCAGCTCCAGCAGGAAACATTATATCATCCCCAAATACAAAGATTTCAGCATCTCAAGAACCCAGCCTTCCAGCATCCCCAACAGAAAACGGTTCAGCTTCTCAAACAGCAACTTGTTCCCTCCATGCTGAGCTTGAAGCTGTTCGTAAAGTTTCACGCATTTCGCCCCACGAAATTAAAAAGGTTACTGAGGCAGTCATCGCATTAAAAGTTGCTCTCCACTCAAATACCCCAGACGCTGAGGTAACCATGTTTCGAAATTATTATCTAGATATGCTAAATCCATCGACCACTTCAGTTGACAAAGAATCCCTTCTAGTATTCTGCAACTTTCCCACTAAATTTTCCTCTGGTGATGCGTCATCGTTTCTTCCGGAATCCCTTGGCGGTTTCCAATTGTTGGGGACACGCGGCTACAAAAAGTGGCTACTGAGATACATGCGACATAACGTTGAGTTGACCCTGGTCACTGATCCACAGTATTTAGTCGAGGCTCAAATGTGTCGTCTGGCGATATACATGTTGACGTTTGATCCCCGTTGTGAGTTGGTCATGGCCTTGGCCTATTACTGGAGCAAAATTAATTTTGTATCGTTTGGAGAGCCGACATTGGTTGGCAGTGC